>WOXC01000105.1:0-22857 GCA_011680675.1 Gymnobelideus leadbeateri
AGCCTCCTGCCATAGGCTCCATGTGACCACATTCAGCCTATTAGGAGGCAGAGCATATTTTCAAATCAAGGAAGGTTCTCAGAGTCTCTTAAGCCAATCAAAGGACCTAGGGGCAGGGAAGATCTTTAAATCTGTATTTCCATTACAGATGCTCAGCTTCTGCTATTTTCTTTTGGGGCACTGCATTCAAAGTAATGCCCCTCCTCAGAAAATTGACATGTCAAGTGTCATCGAGAAGTATTGAATGAAATGATGGGAAAAGAACTTCAGCACATTTTGGGTCTCAGAGTCAATGGATTATACTCTTTCCCCTAAAGTTCTCTATTATATTTATCCTTTTAACAGTGGGATATCTGTATTCATACCCAGCTTTTATTTGACACTGCCTATATGGCACCAGGTAAATCACATATATAAGCAGTAAGGAAATGTTGAACCACTCTTGTGTCTTTGCTTCTGCTGCTGCTGATGATGGTAAAAACAAATGGGGTAAGGAAAAAATCAAAGACAACTGAAATGACTGAACAACAATAAAGTCACTTAAATTCTCAGTGACTTAGTAAAATCTCTGAGAAAATAAGGTTCAGAATAGGTTTTTTATGCAATGGTAGAAATCTACCACCTTCTCCTAAGAAAAAAAAGGAGAGAGAATAAAGGGAAGAGGGAAAGGAAGGAAACAGGAAGGCAAAAAAAAGAGGGAGGGAAGGAAGGAAAGAAGGAAAGAAAGAAGGAAGAAAGGAAGGACGGAGTAAAATTTTGTAGAATTGTGTTAAAGACAAAGGTAGATACAATCAATGGGTCATAACTTTGGAAGGAACATAGAACCCAAGTAATCCTACCCTCTCATTTCATAGACATGGACTCTGAGGCACAGAGAATTTTGGTGACAGAAATAGCTAGTAAATGTCTGAGGAAGAATTAAAATCTGTCTTTCTGACTCTGAGTCACCATCCCTACACACACACACACACACACACACACACACACACACACACACACGACACTATTGCTTACACTACCTAGAATTTTAGTTAATGCTTTAATTTCTTACACATATAACATGCATATTGTTACATTTCAAGATGGAGTATTAACAAAATGTTTCAAAAACCCTAGAGAAAAAGAACTCCATTGCAAAGTTGCAATTAATTCCACCAATCTCATATACTGATTTTTCTACCTTCTTATAAATTGAACTGCATGTTTGACAATAATTCATCTGTGGGTAATACACTGAAATAATAATGCCTTAAATGCTAATAAAAGAACCTATTTCTTAAAGGATGCTTCTTAGAAAATGACTGGTGGTATAATTTTCAGATAACAGGTTGAAGAGGAAAAAAGAAAATCCCAGAAAAGACAGAAATGAATAAAGGATCCATTTAAAATTCAGTTCCCAAGGGTTTTGAAGACTGTAATAGCATCCACCCTTTTTATCCTTCCTCTAGTGAGGTACAGGGACAGAAGGATAATCATGGATAAAAAATAGTATCTCAACATAAATTTTTAAAAGTCTTTTTTGATTCAACCTCTGACATAATTTTCATTTTTCAAAAAGTTGGATCTGATACATTCTAAACAAAGCTGAGGAGTTATGTTGGCTGCAATTGAAAGTTCAGGTGTATATCATAAACCTTCATTTTCAAAGATGACACTGTCGGCAGTGATGCCTGTTGGTCTATGAAGGTTTGGTTTAAAAGACTGATGTATAACCAACTGTCCTTTTCAAACCGCACACATAAAAGATGATTCTTTGATTTATAGCTACAGCTGCCATCCCCAGTCATGGCTCACAGCTCCATCTCCAACTTGTCCACAGGCACACTCTGTTCACTGCCTGTATTTCCACCAGCTGGCTCTGCTGCTTTCTGGCCATGCCCCATTGTTTGAAGCTAGGCTCCTCTATCTTCTTGCAAAACTTGGGGGGACCAACCAGTATAGAGCTGATTATCTTTCAGGTGGGCATTGGCAGAGGCTTCCTGCCCTTCTGCCCTCTAGTATTTGAACACTATCATAGGAAGAAATTGAACAGAAGTAAATTTAGGCTTGAGAAAAGGTACAGGGCAAAGAAAAATAAATCCCTAAATTACAGTACTATATTGAAAAGTGAAATGGGCCACCTTGGCAGGTAGTGAGTTTTATTTCATTTGAAAAATTCAAGGAAATTTTTGGTGATGCTGGCAGGAGGAATTCTTGTTTGAGTATAATTTGCACTACATGGCCCCTATAGTCCCAAATTCACTAAACATCTATGAAATATAAACTATGTGTCAGGAATTGCTCGTTTTCACACTGAAAAGCTATGATTTGAAGATGAACAGCCTAGCAAAATTTGGCCACATTGAAATGTCTATCAGCAATTATCTTTATATCAGGCCTTCATTGCTAGCAATAATATTGTGTTATATTATATCAAATATGGATCTTAGCTAATACCATTGAAGATGCACAAGAAGCCTTTGATATTCAGTGAGTAATTAATTGACTTACATAGGGAACCAGGTGGGTTTAAGATGATGATTTGACACTGTATTTTTCTATGCATTATTCTCCCAGAGGATATTGATTACTCTGATATTTATTGAGTGCCAGTTGGGGAAATAATAAAACATATAAGCCGGGGTAATTTCCTTCAAGTAACATGACATATAGTTGAGGAATCAAGTCATTAATTGTGGGCAAATTAAATCTATCCTCTATCTATCAAGACAGAGACAGAGAATACATAATTATATGCATGTATATAAACATATATACACATATACCAATACATATATATTTGTGTATTTGTATGTATATTCTGAAGTGTTTGTGATTTCATCACAAGAACTCCAAATGTTGTAGGAAGGATATAACCTATATATTACAGCTTAAATATTTCCTTAGGAGATTCATTAAGGATAGAAAAGCCAGCTGACTTTCTCAATACCATACAGCTAATAAGCAGGGATATCACCAGTCATCTTGACTTACATCTTGCCACTAGACTCCTATGGCTCTGGAAGAGTGAGGCTGTTGACTTTTCCCAGCTCTACCTCTCTTAAATCTAATTCACTTGCAAGTCAAGACATCACCTTCCTGATGCCTCTTCAAGAATGAAGGACCAACAACAGCTAAGAAGGATCAGAAGCAGGATTTAATCATAAGTCAAAGATATGAATCTAAGTCTTACTACTGATATGTAGTACTTGTGGGATCCTGAACAAGTCACTTAATGTATTAGTGTTCTAGGCAATTAAGTATATGCTACATAGAAGATGCTAGCTTGCTTTGCTAGAGGGAGCTTTTTTACCTGGGATTGTTCTATGCCAACAGAAACAGATCTTTTCCATACTCTTTGTCTACTTGCTACCACTGTTACTTGGATTAAGTCATGTGCTCCCTGGGAGACATAGGTTCTTGTAGCAGCAAGCACCCCAATATCCCCAGGGTGACTGCCAGCACAGGTTCTTAGATCTGCTTTTCAAAAGGAAAGCAACTCAAAATGGGTTAACAAGCTTACTTTAATCAAACAAACATACATTACCTAGTTCAGGGGAAAAAGGTCAGCACCCCGAACTTCAGAGTTACAGAACTTACAGATCAGACAGGCTTCCAAACTGTCCCACCATTATATCAATACCAAATCACAGTTACCAGAGAGGGAAGCATCAACATCTGGGTTTTCAAAGCCGGGGGGCTCTCAACAACGGCTTCCCAGAGTCTCATCTGGTCAAATCACACAACACTTCTCAAAGTGAGCCCCAAAGCAAAGCCTCTCCTCAGGGCTTATATAGCCTTCTCTTGGCTCAGAGAATGTAACAACCTCCTTGACCCACTGCCCAATCACAAAGTATCAAGGTGTGGGCTTCCCTGAAAAACAAGCCTCCCACCACAGGCTCCAGGTGCACCTAAGCTAGGGGCAGGGAAGATCTTTAAATCTGCATTTCCATTACATTCGGCCCCAAGATCTTTCTTGCCCATAGCATACACAATTTACATTTGAATTAGCACTAAAACATCTCTTAGGTCACATTTTCAAGGTACATCTAAAGTTACCAAAGTGGCCACTGGGTCTTAAACAAAGTACATTGCATTTTCACATCAATTCACAAAATACAAAGTATATATCATATAAAGATCTCTTGGGAGGAGGGGGGTGTCCTTCCCACAACACTGCTCCAGCCCCTGCTTCCAAGTCCAGAGAGGGAGCTGGGCAACAAAACCAAAGTGGGGTCCTTGGGGTCCACGGCACTTCACCCCACCCACCATAGTCACAAGTCCATCCTCCCCTGGGTCCCAAACTGTGGGATGCAACAAGGAAACACATTCAGTGCCCCTGCTTTGCCTCACAGTCCTTATCTTGTCCTGTGGCTGAACTCCAAACTCCTGGGTTCCTTCTCCTCCAGCAGAAGGCAGCAGCTCCAGGCTTCTCCACAGGTCTCCATGCAGGCAGTTCACCATTCCTGCTCTCAGCTCAGTGAAGTCAGCATGCAGGCCTTTCTTCTCTCCTGCTCCATGGCTCCACAGAATCACAGCTACCACAACTGGGAAACAAACAATTATCCCAGCCCCCATACTTTCCTTTTACTCAGCAGATCCCATCCTCGTCGCCATTTTGTAGCAGCAAGCACCCCAGTATCCCCAGGGTGACTGCCAACACAGGTTCTTAGATCTGCTTTTCAAAAGGAAAGCAACCCAAAATGGGTCAACAAGCCTACTTTAATCAAACAAACACACATTACCTAGTTCAGGGGAAAAAGGTCACCACCCCGAACTTCAGAGTTACAGAACTTACAGATCAAACAGACAGGCTTCCAAACTGTCCAACCATTACATCAATACCAAATCACAGTTACCAGAGAGGGAAGCATCAACATCTGGGTTTTCAAAGCCGGGGGCTCTCAACAACGGCTTCCCAGAGTCTCATCTGGTCAAATCACACAACACTTCTCAAAGTGAGCCCCAAAGCAAAGCCTCTCCTCAGGGCTTATATAGCCTTCTCTTGGCTCAGAGAATGTAACAGCCTCCTTGACCCACTGCCCAATCACAAAGTATCAAGGTGTGGGCTTCCCTGAAAAACAAGCCTCCCACCACAGGCTCCAGGTGCACTTAAGCTAGGGGCAGGGAAGATCTTTAAATCTGCATTTCCATTACAGTTCTTTATCTGCAAAATTATGTAGGTGGACTGCAAGATGCCTAAGATCCTTCTACTACAATGAGTTACAAATCCTCAAATCCTATGATGCTATGAACCGAATATGGGAAACAAATCAGGTTGTTTTATCAACATGATTTTCATAGAGCAAAGTTCTGACCATGCCATATGTCTCTTCAAAAACAAATAAACAAAACTGGTAAAGATTCACTTTTTTTTTCTTTTTGGAGGATCAAAGGCAGGGCATTTGGGATTAAGTGACTTGCCCAAAGTTACACGGCTAGTAATTGTGTCAAGTGTCTGAGGCTGGATTTGAACTCAGGTCCTCCTGGCTCCAGGGCTGGTGCTCTATTCACTCTGTCACTTAGCCGCCCCTCAAGATTAATTTTTAAAGGAAGAATCACATATAAACTCTTCTTTTTGACATATAAAACACTTCATGATCTAGATCTATGTTGGCTCTTTAATCTTTAACATCATTTCTTTTTGTACAGTCTCTGGTTTAGTCATACTTGTCTTCATGATACTCAGACAACATTCCATCTCCTCTCTGTGTACCTCTGAATTGGTTGGCCCCTGAGGCCTAGAATGCTTTTTCTCTTTCTCCATTGTGGAATCCATGTCTCCACTGAAGAACCGCTGAAGCCCCACTTGTTTCATTTGGCCATTCCTTGTGCTCCAAGTCAACCAAGGCCCCTCTACCTCAACTCTCTTGTCCCCAGGTTACCTCTTAGCATCTTTGCACATATTTGGCATGTATGTATACATAGATGTGTGTGTATATGTGTGTGTATGTGTTGTGTATCCTATTAGAATATAAGCTCCTTGAAAGTAAAGGATGCTGTTGGTAGAGCCAAGATGGCTAAAAAGGAAGCAGTAACTTTTCTAAGCTCCTCCAGGAATCCCATCACTAAACTTTAAAAAGTGAATCTGAATGAATTTTTCAGCGTCAGAATCCATTGGGAGACAAAGTGTGGCAGAATCCAGCCCAGGGAAGTGCCCATGTGGGTTCGGACATGGAGAGTGAGGAGCATATGGGGGCTGCAGCAGCTTGGACTAGAGAGCAGAATACAGCAGAGAGAGAAGGAGCCCCAGCCATTAGACTCACCCACCCCTAGAGTGATTCACAGCCATCCCATAAGTATATGACCATGGGACAGGAGGATCCATTGGAGCCAGGAAAGAGAGGGCTCGGGCCCCCAGCAGAGACAGCTGCTTCCTCTGGGGCTATCAGCCCCCAGCCAGGAAGTTTTAAAAGTACCTGCCTGATTTTCCAGGGGACAGAATGGCAAAGCAAATTCTGGGTCCTCTGATTCCCCCTCCCAAACCTAGAAAACCCAGAGATTAACATCCCCCCCAGAGTAAAATCCTTAAATAGCAGAAATAGTCTGAGGCTTAGGAGTCACTGAGAAAGGGTGTAACTGAGGCAGCAAGGAGTCTGAAGAGAAAAGGGGGAGGAGTGCCAACAAGCCCCACCTCATCTGACAAGCAAAAGCCTGCCTGAGCTGTAGCCCAGGGGCATAGAGGCAAAAATCTGAAGTGATCAGACCATCCCTCCTCCATGGATTAGTCTGGGAGTCTCTGCTTGACTCAGGGGAAAGACTGAGGGTCCTGGCCTTGGCCTTAATCTAGATACCTAGAGGCTACGGCACAAAAACTCAATGACTAGGACCTTAGCTCCCACCCTGAGAAATTAGACAAGAGAATATTATAATGGGAAGGAAGGAAGCTGAGAAGGAGAAGAGGAAGGTGAGAAAATCAATTGGAGCTTATTATAGTGATCAAGAACAACCAAACATAGAGGACAAGATGGACTCTATACTCACACCTGAGACCACAGAAGGAAATATGAGCTTGTCTCAAGCCCAAAAAGCATTCTTGGAGGAGGTCAAGAAAGATTTTAATACCCAAATTAGAGAGGCAGAAGATAAATTTAAATCTACAGTGACCAAAATGGGGAAAAAAAAGTCTCACTGAAAAAAACTAATCGTTAAAAAGTAAAATCAGTGAAGTACTTGGAGAAAATACCTCCCTACAAAATGACCTTCAAAAAATTAACCAAAGACAGGGGCGGAGCCAAGATGGCGGAGTAGAAACAGCTCATCCAAGCCTCTCTGCCCCCAGATTCTCCACAAACTATGTAAAAAAGGACTCTGAAAATCTTCTGGAGCCCCAGCACCCACAGAACGACACAGAGAAGCTAACCTCCCGCTGAGGACAGCCCAGCACCCTGCAGGAAGGACCAGCGCAGTGTTCTGGGAGCCGGCAGCGCGCACAGCGCAGGAGCCGAGCCGAGCCAAGGTCCGCGTGAGCCGAGGTTTTAGCCCCAGGGCGGCAGGGCCAGCAGCCGGCTGGAGGAACCCCAGAACACCAGGAGCTGTGGCGATTCCAGAATTATCAACATAGACATGCCTAGGACAAAGTAAGAGGTCAGTGTCCTATGGACTTTGGGACCTGTATTTGGGGAATGCGTCAGCTCCCTCCCCTGGGGGCTAGAAGACGCTGAGGAGACACGCCATTTTGTAGTTTTCAGAGGCATTTCCGGCTCCCAGCCTACAAATCATGGGGAGATCCAGCGATCAGTCTTGGGGGGTAATCGCTCTTGCTTTAACCTCCCTGCATCTGGATTGTGATCTAGGGTGGAAGTCGTGGGTGGGTTTACAGCTTGCCAGAAACGGAAGTTGCCCCCCACACGTTCGGGACGAAAATTCCTCTATCTGGCCTTAAAGCCATAGTGTGGCAACAAGCCCAAAAGTCAAGTAATTAAGTGGCAACATGCCAAGGCAAAGGAAACAGAAAAAATGCAACCCTAGACTCCTATTTTGGGGGCATAGAGCGGGAAAAGGACTGTGAGGTCAGAAGTCCTGCTCCAAAAGCCCCAGGGGAAAACATGAGTGGGTTGCAGGCCATAGAGGACCTTAAGAAGGACTTTAAAAATCAAATAAGAGAAGTGGAGGAAAAATTAGAAAGAGAAACGAGAAGGATGAAGGAAAAGTATGAAATGAGGGTCAACAGCCTGACTGAGGAAAACAACACCTTAAAAAATAGACTAGCTCAAATGGCAAAGGAGGCCCAAAAGGGCATTGAGGAGAAGAATGCCTTAAAAAGTCGAATTTGCCAGATGGAAAAAGAATCTCAAAAGTTCACTGAGGAGATTCATTCCTTCAGAGTTAGACTGGAGCAAATGGAAGCTAGCGACTTTATGAGAAATCAAGATGCTGTTAAGCAGATCCAAACAAATGAAAGATTAGAAGGCAATGTGAAATATCTCATGGGAAAAACCACTGACCTGGAAAATAGATCCAGGAGAGACAATTTAAAAATTATTGGACTACCCAAAAGCCATGATCAACGAATGAACCTAGAAACCAACCTTCAAGAAATTCTCAAGGAAAATTGCCCCGATGCTTTAAATCCAGAGGGCAAAATAGAGGTTGAAAGAATCCAGAGATCACCTCCTGAAAAAGATCCCAAAAAGAAAACTCCCAGGAATATCATAGCCAGGTTCCAGAATCCCCAGATCAAGGAGAAAATACTACAAGCAGCCAGGAAGAAACAATTTCAGTATTGTGGAAACACAATCAGAATAGCCCAGGACCTGGCAGCTTCTACACTGAGGGATCAAAGGGCATGGAATATGATATTCCAGAAGGCAAAAGAACTGGGAATGAACCCAAGGGTCACCTACCCAGCAAAACTGAGTATTTTGTTTCAGGGGAAAATATGGTCATTCAGTGGAATAGAGGACTTTCAAGCATTCTTGAGGAAAAAACCAGAACTGAATAGAAAATTTGACATCCAGACACAAGAAGGAAGAGATGCCTGAGAAGGTAATCAGGGAAAAGAAATCAAAGGAACTTATCAAAGTTGAACTATTTACATTCCTATATGGAAAAGCAATATCTGTGACTGATGATATCTTTCCCACTATGAAAATAATGGAAGACGGGGGTGTGGTCATACGAATACATATGTGAATGTGTGTGTATATGGTTACAGTTATATATGGATAGAGGGCATAGGTTGATTTTGTTGGGAAGGGAGAGTACTCAAGAGATGAAATTATGAGGTGAGAGAGGAAAGTGGCAAGAGGAGATGGGGAGAGACATGGTGGGGTAAACTATCTCATGTAGGGGAAGTGGGTGCAAAGGAAGGGGAGAATAAGGAAGGCTAAAAAGGCAAAACCACATTCACATTGAATTTGGTTCAGGGAGAAAATGACATACATACTAAATGGGATATCTCAACCTTCAGCAGGATAGGGGGAAGGGGGATGAGAGGAGGGATGATGGATAGGAGGGCATCCTTGGGGTGAGGGGAGGTTGGAAGTACCCACTATAGAAGAGGGACAGGATCATGTAGGGAATGGACCAGGTGGGGGGTGGGATAAGTGGGAGGGAATTATAAGCAGCCTTGTACAATATATCTACTATGATAATGTTTTGCATACCTAGACATGTACAACATATACTGAATTACTTATCTCCCCAGAAGGAATGGGTGACAAGGGAGGAAGGAAATGGATCTGAAATTCGAGGTCGTAACATTAAATGTTTCAAATATATATATAAATACTATTATTAATACTCTTTTGCCTATAATTGGGAGATAAGATGTGCAGGCATTGGGACAGAAAGATTCATCTTCCTCTAATGGAAAAGTCGATGGGGGTATGGGAGAAGGTATGGGAGAGAGCAGATTGGAGGAAGCGATATCTTGTGGGACTGCTATTCTGGGAGGTTGGGTAGGGGAATAATGGGGGGAAAATGATTGTAACTCAAAATCTGGCGGAAATGAATGATGTAAAACAGAAGTTAATAAAGCTTTTGTTCAAAAAAAAATTAACCAAAGACAATAATTCACTAAAAATAAGAATCAGTCAAATTGAAGCCCAGGACTCTATGATGCACTAAGTGTCAATGAAACAAATCATGAAGATTGAAAAATTGGAAGAGAGTGTAAAATATCTCATTGGATAAAAACAACTGACCTGGAGAACAGATCCAGGAGAGATAACTTAATAATTATTGATCTATCAGAAAGCCATAATGAAAAAAGCAGCCTGGACAACATCCTCCAACAGAATGTCAAAGAATACTGTCCTGAAGTCCTAGAATCAGAAGGCAAAATAGTTATCAAAATAATTCACCAGACTCCTCTGAAAGAGACCCCAAATTGAAAACTCCAAGAAATATAGTACTGAATTACAGGGTTAAGGAGAAAAGCTTCCAAAAAAATCGAATATCATGGAACTACAGTCAGAATTAAACAGGACTTAGTAGCTTCTAAAATAAAAGATCAGAGGGATTGGAATTTGATATTTCGTAGGGCAAAAGAGCTAGGACTTAGCAACCAAGGATTAACTACCCAGCAAAACTGAGCATAATCTTTCAGGCAAGGAAATTGTAATTTAATGAAATAAGGTACTTCCAGACTTTCCTTATGAAAAAGCCAGAGATCAATGGAAAATTTGATCTCCAATTACAGGACTCAAGAAAGACATAAAAAGGTAAACAGGGAAAACACACACTCACACATACACACATGCACACACACATACTCAAACACACATGCACATAACTTGGGATGCAATAAGAGCAAAATGTTTTCATTCCTACATGAGAAACTGATAACTGTCAATATTGAAATTTAAATGATTATCATAACCTTTCAAAATATAATACTTAGATAGAGGGTATGTGTATAAATAAACCAATCTGATGATAAAAAAAAATACCTTATTAAGGGGGTCAAAGGGAGTGTAATGGGATAAAAGTAAAGGATGAGACAGCAAAAGTTAAATTATACCATAAGAAAGGCACAAAAACACATTATAGTGGAGGGGAAGGAAAGAGGGAGAGGAATATCATCTAAAATTTATTCTTACTGGTTCTGGTTCAAAGAGAGATCAACTTAATCAGTTGAACTTAAGATTCCAATGTGAAAAGACACAAAAACTCATTAAATAGAGGGAAAGGATAGAGGGAGAGGAGGACTGTATGAAATTTAGTCTCATTGGTTTGGGTTCAAAGGGGGAATAACATACTCTGATAATTATAAAAATGTTCTATAGGCAGAAGGAAGGTAAGGGATGAATAAAAAAGGGAGAATTAGAAGGGAGGGAAATAGTAGTAAGCAGAGAGGGTATGTAAAGAAGGGGGGTCACAGGGAGGGATCAATGAGTGAGGTGGAGGTCAAAAGGAAAACCCTTAAGGAGGGTAAGGGAGAAGGAAGAAACAAAAACCTAAGCAGGGGAGGGAATAAGATGGAGGGAAAGAGACAAATAGGCATTATTACTGTGAATGTGAATGGGATGAACTCTCCCATAAAACAGAGACAGATAGCAGAATGGATTAAAAACCATAATCCTACAATATTCTGTCTACAAGAAACACATTTGAAATAAAGGGATACCCACAGGGTAAAGGTAAAAGGCTGCAGTAGAATATATTATGCTGCAGATAAAATAAAAAATTAATCAGGGGTAGCAATCCTTATCTCAAATGAAGCAAAAGCAAAAATAGATCTAATTAAAAGAGATAAGGAAGGAAACTATATCCTACTAAAATGCATCCATCCAGAATGAAGCAATATCATTACTTAACATATATGTACCAAGTGGTATGGTGTCCAAATTCCTAGAGGAGAAGTTAAGGGAATTAGAGGAAGAAATAGAGAGTAAAACTATACTAGTGGGAGACCTTAATCTCCTCCTCTCTGAACTTGGTAAACCTAACCTCAAAATAAGCAAGAAATAAGTTAAGGAGGCAAATAAAATTTTAGATAGGCTAGATATGATATATCTTTGGAGAAACCTGAATAGGTGTAAAAAGGAATATACTTTCTTCTCAGAGGTTCAGGGCACATACTCAAAATTTGACCAGGTACTAGGGCATAAAAACCTCACAATTCAGTGCAGAAAGGCAGAAATATTAAATGCATCCTTTTCAAATTGTGATGCAACAAAAATCATACGCAATGAAAGGCCATGGAAAGATAGACTAAAAACTAATTAGAAATTAAACAATTTAATAATAAAGAATGAGTGGGTCAAACAAGAAATTATAGAAGCTCTCAGTAACTTCATTCAAGAGAATGACAAAAATGAGACAACATACCAAAATTAGTGGGATTCAGCAAAGGTGTAATGGAAATGCAAATTTAAAGATCTTCCCTGCCCCTAGCTTAAGTGCACCTGGAGCCTGTGGTAGGAGGCTTGTTTTTCAGGAAAACCCACACCTTGATACTTTGTGATTGGGCAGTGGGTCTAGAAGGTTGTTACATTCTCTGAGCCAGGAGAAGGCTATATAAACCCTGAGGAGAGGCTTTGCTTTGGGGCTCACTTTGAGAAGTGTTGTGTGATTTGACCATATGAGACTCTGGGAAGCCGTTGTTGAGAGCCCCCCGGCTTTGAAAACCCAGATGTTGATGCTTCCCTCTCTGGTAACTGTGATTTGGTTTTGATATAATGGTTGGACAGTTTGGAAGCCTGTCTGTTTGATCTGTAAGTTTTGTAACTCTGAAGTTTGGGGTGCTGACCTTTTTCCCCTGAACTAGGTAATGTGTGTTTGTTTGATTAAAGTAAGCTTGTTAACCCATTTTGAGTTGCTTTCCTTTTGAAAAGCAGATCTAAGAACCTGTGTTGGCAGTCACCCTGGGGATATTGGGGTGCTTGCTGCTACAAAAGGCAGTTCTTAGAGGAAGTTTTATATCCCTGAGTGCATACGTGAATAAATTAGAGAAAAGGGAAGTCAATGAATTCGGCATGAAATTGAAAAACCTAAAAAAAAAGGACAAATTAAATATCCCCAATTAAACAATAATTTAGAAGTAATGGAAACCAAAAGAGAGATTAATAAAATTGAAATTAAGAAAATTATTTAATTAATAAGTAAAACTAAGAGCTGGTTTTATGAAAAAACAAACAAACAATAAAATTTATAGACACTTAGTCAAAATGATAAAAAAAGAAAGAAGAAAACCAAATTATGAGTATCAAAAATGAAAAGGGTGAATCTACCACCAATGAAGAGGAAATGAAAACAGTAATTAGGAATTATTTTTCCCAACTGTATGCACATACATTTGACAATCTTAGTGAAATGGATGAATATTTACAAAATAATATAAATTGCCCAGATTAACTAAAGAGGAAGTAAATTATTTAAATAACCCCATGTCAGAAAAATAAATCAAACAAGCCATCATTGAACTCCATAGGAAAAAATCCCCAGGGCAAGATGGATTTACTATTATTGAATTCTATTAAACATTTAAAGAACAATTGAGTCCAATACTCTACAAACTATTTGGGAAGATTATTGAAGAAGGAGTCCTACTAAATTCTTTTTATGACACAAATATGGCACTGATACCTAAATCAGGAAGAGATAAAACAAAGAAAGAAAATTATAGACCAATGTCCCTCATGAATATAGATGCAAACATTTTAAATACAATATTAGATAAAAGACTATAACAATTTATCACAAGAATAATACACTTTGATCAGTTAAGAAGACCCCAGTTATTGGGATAAGAACTCACTTTTGGGGACCTCACTTTGAGGAATGTTATGTGATTTGACCAGATGTGACTCTGGGCAGTCGTTGAGAGCCCCCCGGCTTTGAAAACCCAGATATTGATGCTTCCCTCTCTGGTAACTGTGGTTGTGTATGGATGTATGTAATATTGGGACAGTTTGGAAACCTATATGCTTGATCTGTTTCTCTCTTTTGAAACTACCGTCCTTATATTCTGAAGTTCAGGGTGCTGAACTTTTCCCTATGAAATAGTTAAACAATATATGTTTGATTGATTAAAGCAAGCTTGTTAAGCCCTCCCCCCACCCAAATATTCACTATTTGACAAAAAACTGCTGGAAAACTGGAATGTAGTATAGCACAAACTGGGCATAGACCATTATCTAAAAACATATACCAAAACATATACCAAAATCAATTCTAAATGGGTACATGTTCTAGGTATAGAAACTGATATTATAAACCATCTCAGAAAGCAAGGAGTAGTTTACCTGTCAGATCTGAGGAGAGGGGAAGGCTTTATGGCCAAACAAACAGTAGAGAGCATTATAAACTGCAAAATGGATAAATTTGATTATATTAAATTGAAAAGCTTCTTTTTTTTTTAAACAAATGCTTTATTAACTTCTGTTTTGCATCATTCATTTCCGCCAGATTTTGAGTTACAATCATTTTCCCCCCATTATTCCCCTACCCAACCTCCCAGAATAGCAGTCCCACAAGATATCGCTTCCTCCAATCTGCTCTCTCCAATACCTTCTCCCATACCCCCTTCGGCTTTTCCATTAGAGGAAGGTGAATCTTTGTGTCCCAATGCCTGCACATCTTATCTCCCAATTATAACCAAAGAGTATTAATAATAGTATTTATATATATTTGAAACATTTAATCTTAAGACCTCGAATTTCAGATCCATTTCCTTCCTCCCTTGTCACCCATTCCTTCTGGGGAGATAAGTAATTCAGTATATGTTGTACATGTCTAGCTATGCAAAACATTACCATAGAAGATATATTGTACAAGGCTGCTTATAATTCTCTCCCACTCATCCCACCCCCCACCTGGTCCATTCCCTAAATGATCCTGTCCCTCTTCTATACTGGGTACTTCCAACCTCCCCTCCACCCAAGGATGCCCCGCCCATCAATCATCCCTCCTCTCATCCCCCTTTCCCCTATTCTGCTGCAGGTTGAGATATCCCATTTAGTATGTATGTCATTCTCTCCCTGAACCAAATTCAATGACAATGTGGATTTGCCTTTTTTTTCCCTTCCTATTCTCCCCATCCCTTGCAACCACTTCCCCTTGCTTCTTCTACATGAGATAGTTTACCCTACCCTGTCTTTCCCCATCTCCTCTTGCCACTTTCCTCTCTCACCTCATAATTTCATCCCTTGTGTATTCTCCCTTCCCAACAAATTCAACCTATGCCCTCTATCCATATACACACACATTCACATATGTATTCATATGACCACACATCCTTCTTCCATTATTTTCATAGTGAGAAAGATATCATCACTCATAGTTATTGTTTTTCCATATAGGAAAGTAAATAGTTCAACTTTGATAAGTTCCTTTTGATTTCTTTACCCTGATTACCTTCTCAGGCATCTCTTGCTTCTTATGTCTGGACGTCAAATTTTCTATTCAATTCTGGTTTTTTCCTCAAGAATGCTTGAAAGTCCTCTATTCCACTGAATGACCATATTTTCCCCTGAGACAAAATACTCAGTTTTGCTGGGTAGGTGACCCTTGGGTTCATTCCCAGTTCTTTTGCCCTCTGGAATATCATATTCCATGTCCTTTGATCCCTCAGTGTAGAAGCTGCCAGGTCCTGGGCTATTCTGATTGTGTTTCCACAATATTGAAATTGTTTCTTCCTGGCTGCTTGTAGTATTTTCTCCTTGATCTGGGGATTCTGGAACCTGGCTATAATATTCCTGGGAGTTTTCTTTTTGGGATCTTTTTCAGGAGGTGATCAGTAGATTCTTTCAACCTCTATTTTGCCCTCTGGATCTAAAACATCAGGGCAGTTTTCCTTGAGAATTTCTTGAAGGGTGATTTCTAGGTTCTTTCTTTGATCATGGCTTTCAGGTAGTCCAATAATTTTTAAATTGTCTCTCCTGGATCTATTTTCCAGGTCAGTGGTTTTTCCCATGAGATATTTCACATTGCCTTCTAATCTTTCGTTTGTTTGGATCTGCTTAACAGCATCTTGATTTCTCATAAAGTCATTAGCTTCCATTTGCTCCAGTCTAACTCTGAAGGAATGATTCTCCTCAGTGAACTTTTGAGATTCTTTTTCCATCTGGAAAATTTGACTTTTTAAGGCCTTCTTCTCCTCATTGCCCTTTTGTGCCTCCTTTGCCATTTGAGTCAGTCTATTTTTTAAGGTGTTGTTTTCCTCAGTCAGGCTGTTGACCCTCATTTCATACTTTTCCTGCATCCTTCTCATTTCTCTTTCCAATTTTTCCTCCACTTCTCTTATTTGATTTTTAAAGTCCTTCTTAAGGTCCTCTATGGCCTGCAACCCACTCATGTTTTCCCCTGGGGCTTTTGGAGCAGGACTTCCGCCATCACAGTCCTTTTCCCACTCTATGCCCCCAAAAAAGGGTCTAGGGTTGCATTGTTCTGTTTTCTTTGCCTTGGCATGTTGCCACTTGATTACCTGACTTTTGGGCTTGTTGCCACACTATGGCTTTAAGGCCAGATTGAGGAATTTTCGTCCGGAATGTGTGGGGGGCAACTTCCGTTTCTGGTAAGCTGTAAACCCACCCACAACTTCCACCCTAGATCCCAACCCAGATCCAGGGAGGCTAAAGCAAGAGAAATTACCCCCGCCCCCCCCCAAGACTGATCGCTGTATCTCCCTACAATTAATTGCAGGCCAGGAGCTGGAGCTGCCTCTGAAAACTACAAAATGGCGTTTCTCCTCAGTGCCTTCTAGCCCCCAGGGGAGGGAGCCAACGCATTCCCCCAAATACAGGTCCCAAAGTCCATAGGACACTAACCTCTTACTTTGTCCTAGGCATGTCTAGATTGATAATTCTGGAGTCTCCAAGGCTGCTGGTGTTCTGGGGTTCCTCCAGCTGGCTGCTGGCCCTGCCAACCTGGGTCTAAAACCTCAGCTCACGTGGATCTGGGCTCCACTTGGCTCGGCTTCCTGTGCTCTGTGCGTTGCGCGCTGCCGGCTCCCAGACCACTGCGCTGGTCCTTCCTGCAGGGCTGCTGGGCTGTCCTCAGTGGGAGGTGTAGCGGCAAGCACCCCAGTATCCCCAGGGTGACTGCCAACACAGGTTCTTAGATCTGCTTTTCAAAAGGAAACCAACTCAAAATGGGTTAACAAGCTTACTTTAATCAAACAAACATACATTACCTAGTTCAGGGGAAAAAGGTCAGCACCCTGAACTTCAGAGTTACAGAACTTACAGATCAAAGACAGGCTTCCAAACTGTCCAACCATTATATCAATACCAAATCACAGTTACCAGAGAGGGAAGCATCAACATCTGGGTTTTCAAAGCCGGGGGGCTCTCAACAATGGCTTCCCAGAGTCTCATCTCGTCAAATCACACAACACTTCTCAAAGTGAGCCCCAAAGCAAAGCCTCTCCTTAGGGTTTATATAGCCTTCTCCTGGCTCAGAGAATGTAACAACCTTCTGGACCCACTGCCCAATCACAAAGTATCAAGGTGTGGGCTTTCCTGAAAAACAAGCCTCCCACCACAAGCTCCAGGTGCACTTAAGCTAGGGGCAGGGAAGATCTTTAAATCTGCATTTCCATTACATTCGGCCCCAAGATCTTTCATGCCCATAGCATACACAATTTACATTTGAATTAGCACTAAAACATCTCTTAGGTCACATTTTCCAGATACATAAGAAAATCACAATATAATCTCAAAATACAATAGTCCAAGTCTCCCACTCCTGGGGCAAATGTTAACTCAGTCACTTATCTGTAAAATCAAAAAATAGTCACTCTTAAGTTAACTCAATCAGTTACATCAGTTTTCAAAGTACAAGTCTTCCACTCATGGGGCAAATGTTAACTCAGTCACTTATCACTAAAATCAAAAAATAGTCACTCTTAAATTAACTCAATCAGTTACATCAGTTCTCAAAGTACAAGTCTTCCACTCATGGGGCAAAGTCTTGATTAGCTCAATTAGTCTCTTATCTGTAACAATATCTCAAAGTACAATTAGTCACTTATTCAGTAAAGTCTTACTAAGCATGCCCATAGCATAGACAATTTACATTTCAATTATCACTAACCATCCCTTAAGTCATATTTTCAAGGTACATCTAAAGTTACCAAAGTGGCCACTGGGTCTTAAACAAAGTACATTGCATTTTCACATCAATTCACAAAATACAAAGCATTATCACATAAAGTTCTCTTGGGAGGAGGGGGGGGGGGTGTCCTTCCCCTCACACTGCTCCAGCCCCAGCTTTCAAGTCCAGAGAGGGAGCTGGGCAACGAAACCAAAGTGGGGTCCTTGGGGTCCATGGCATTTCACCCCACCCACCAGTCACAAGTCCATCCTCCCCCTGGGTCCCAAACTGTGGGATGCAGCAAGGAAACACATTCAGTGCCCCTGCTTTGCCACACAGTCCTTATCTTGTCCTGTGGCTGAACTCCAGACTCCTGGGTTCCTTCTCCTCCAGCAGAAGGCAGCAGCTCCAGGCTTCTCCACAGGTCTCCATGCAGGCAGCTCACCATTCCTGCTCTCAGCTCAGTGAAGTCAGCATGCAGGCCATTCTTCTCTCCTGCTCCATGGCTCCATAGAATCACAGCTACCACAACTGGGAAACAATTATCCCAGCCCCCATACTTTCCTTTTACTCAGCAGATCCCATCCCTCGTCGCCATTGTGTAGTGGCAAGCACCCCAACATCCCCAGGGTGACTGCCAACACAGGTTCTTAGATCTGCTTTTCAAAAGGAAAGCAACTCAAAATGGGTTAACAAGCTTACTTTAATCAAACAAACATACATTACCTAGTTCAGGGGAAAAGGTCAGCACCCCGAACTTCAGAGTTACAGAACTTACAGATCAAAGACAGGCTTCCAAACTGTCCAAACATTATATCAATACCAAATCACAGTTACCAGAGAGGGAAGCATCAACATCTGGGTTTTCAAAGCCGGGGGGCTCTCAACAACGGCTTCCCAGAGTCTCATCTCGTCAAATCACACAACACTTCTCAAAGTGAGCCCCAAAGCAAAGCCTCTCCTAAGGGTTTATATAGCCTTCTCCTGGCTCAGAGAATGTAACAATAGTTACATAGTTTGGGGGGAATCTGGGGGCAGAGTGGCTTGGACGAGCTGTTTCTACTCCGCCATCTTGACTCTGCCCCCGAAAAGCTTCTTACAAACAAAGCCAATATAACCAAGATTAAGAGGGCAGTGGGATATTAGGAAAGAATTTTTACAACATATGTCTCTGATAAAGTACTCATTTCTAAAATATCCAGAGGATTGAGTCAAATCTATAAGAATACAAGTCATTCCCCAATTGATAAATGGTCAAAGGATATGAACAGGCAGTTTTCAGAGAAATAAATTAAAGATATCTATAAGCATTTGAAAAAAATGCCCTGTTGGTTAGAGAAATGCAAATCAGAACAACTGTGAGGTACTGTCATCTCACCAGTCAGATTGGCTCAGATGACAAAACAGGAAAATCACAAATTCTGCAGAGAATGTGGGCAAATTGGTACACTAATGCATTGTTGGTGGAGTTGTGAACTGGTCCAATCTTTCTGGAGAGCAATCTGGAATTATGCCCAAAGGGCTATATATAATTTTATACCCTTTGACCCAGCAATATCACTTCTATGGCTGTATCCCAAAGAAATCATAGAAGTGGGAGGAAGACCCATATGTACAAAAATATTTATAGCAGCTCTTTTTGCGGTGACAAAGAACTGGAAATTAAAGGGGTGCCCTTCAATTGGGGAATGGCTGAAGAAGTTGTGGTATATGCATGTAATGGAATAGTATTGTGCTGTAAGAAATGAAAAGCAGATGAGCTTCATATTTGCCTGGAGAGGCTTATACAAACTGATGCTGAGTGAGAAGAATAGAACCAGGAGAAATTTGTATACAATTACAGATACAATGATTGTGTGATGACCAACTTTTATAGACTGGACTCTTCTCAGCAATACAGTGTTATAAGTTAATACCAAAAGACTCATGATGGAGAGACATGTTTACATTCAGAGAAACAACTAGAAAGAACTTTCTTTGAATCCAGATTGAAGCAAACTACCGGATCCTTTTTCTTGTTTTAGTTTTGTGGTTTTGTTTCCTCTTTCCCATTTTTCATTCCATCTCATACAATTTGTCTTTATAACCTGACTAACGTCTAATGTGACAGTATTTGCAGATCTTGTATTTCATCGTATGCTGTCATGGTGGGGAGAGAAAATTTGAAACTCAAGGAATTGTGGAATTGAATCTTGTAAACTAAAAGTAAACAAACAAATTAATAGAGACCAAAAATTTTAAAAAAAGAAAGTAAAGGTTGCTTCTCTCTTTTTTTTGTATCCCCAAAACCTAGGACAGAGACTGGCAGATAAGAGACAATTCATATATCTTGAATGATTTGTAAAAATTAGATGTCTGAATACTAATACAATCCCTGGCATATTAACTTCACTTAAACTCATATTGTTATATACTATAATGTGTGTATATGTATATATTTATGTATGTATGTTTGTATGTATGTGTGCATATGCATGTATGTATGTGTGTATGCATGTATGTATATGCATGTATGTATACTTATATATGTTGACTTTTGAAGGAAGGAAGGAATCATCCTTGTTTACTGTGATACACACATATATGCATGCACATATGTACATATGCAAAAATTTATATATGTGATATATATATATGTATATTATATTTCTATATCTATATGTATCTCTATCTCTATTTATCTATATTTCTATTTATATTTAGTTTTGCACTAGCAGAAACATGAATGAATAAGGGACCCAATGCCTGAAACTAAGACCTGATCATATTTTTGCATGGTTAAAAAAGAGCCGAGTTATGATATATCCTTATACAGTTTTGTTTATTTGGGTTTCTTGAAAATATAACAATTTTAGCAAAAGTATGGAATGTTTAAAAATGCACATTTTTTTTGAAAAGTAGTTTGATTAAATTTGCTTCCCTTGCCTTAGTTCATGTGAAGAGTATAGTTCTTTTTCACAAGGCTTGGACAAAATATAAATATTTTACTCTAGGGGAACCTGCCTCTTTTTACCCTTAATCAACTCCTGATGTTTGGTCATGAAAAATGGTACCTTGCAACATACAAGTTTTGGGTAATGATACTCTATTGCTCCTTTACTCTCTGTCTCCTCCAGACTTTCCTGATGCTTTTAGAGATGCCTAAAATCAAACACTGGACCCCACTTCCCTATTATTTTCTCCCAGTGTACAATCCTTGGTCCCACTAAGGAGTGATGCAGGTCCTCTGATTCTATCACTCAGATGCAATGGATACATTGTTGGGTCTGTAGTAGGATGACAAGTTTAAATTTTTCCTCAGATGCTTTCTTCTTTCTTAGATTTGGAACCCTAAGTCTTACTTTCCTCCTATATAAAATGTGAATCACTACAGTACCTACTTCACAGGACTGGTAGGAGGTCCCAGTGAGTTTCCATGCATAAAGCACTTTGCAAACTTCGTTTGGCTATATAAATGCTGATTGTTTTTGTTGCTGTCCCTTCTCTTCTTGATGCTGCTGATGCTGCTTTTGTCATTCCAATTATCCAACAAGACTTCGAGTATAGTCATGGACAGACATAGTCAATATTCTGTAGTCACTCAAAAATACCACCTATGAAAACACACACTGTTATGATTGAGCAAGCTAAAGTCTCCTTTGTAAATGTGGAACTTCTTTGAATAGCTGCCCATATAGGAACATGGATGAGTTGGTTTGGGGAACAATAGCAAAAAACAAAACAAAACAGAATTTCTGTTTTAATACTAGTCAGACAGGTAACACTTGAGATGTCATCAGCAAAACCAGCCCACAGTGTAATTATCCTGTCAAATGATGAGACCCAGAATTAACAATAACAACTTAGCTTGTTCATATGGCATTTGAAGGGCCCAGAACCACCGTGTAAGACACACATCATATTTTCTCCCTTCATAAATCTTCTGAGGAGCCAAGCAGCTCAATTATCTATCACTCATATACTAAATAAAGAGAGTAAGAGGTGATCTGAATGCTTTTGTAAGAAATGAAGGAATGGATGTGGGTATGGAGGTGTCAGGAGAAGAAAACAGTGTAGAAGCAAGTTCTAGGAGCTTTTCATCTTTGGATTCATTTAACCTTACTTTTGAGGTGTGTGTGTGGGGGGGTCTCAATATTTTCTTGAATACTTTGCTTAAAAGAATACCTGGTGAGGAGACAGCTTCATCCAATGCAAATCAATGCTCTCTGAGTTTATGAAAAAAAAGAGTTTTTGCTTTAGCATGCCCAAGTTCTCAGAAGTTAACACTCAACTAGGAAGTGAAAGTAGTGGACCTGCAACCAATGTGTTCTTCAATTGTTCTATGTCTCCATTCCTAAGCCCTCTGATTCCATAGGATAAAATAAACCTCACTAGGTATATCTCAGCTAGATGTGATATTTTCTCCTTTTAGAAATGCAAGTTCAGTCCTATGCATAGCATAGCCAAGATGGCAGAGTGAAAATAGGAACTCTGCAGGGCTCCCACTTAAAAAACCTCCAATAACTATAAAATATGACTCTAAACAAAATTGAGAGCTACAGAACTCACAAAGTGACAGAGAAAAACAAACATCCTGCTGAAGTCAGCTGGACAGGCTGAAGGGAAGGGTCTATCACTCCAGGCTGGAAGATGAGTGTTTTCCAGTGTGAACTGCCATCCCAGATCCAGGGTGGCCCTGAGCAGTGGGGCAGACTGGCCAGAAAAGATTTCAGGAGAGTGAATCAACAGCAGCTGTGGCAGTTTCTAGACTTCTCATCCAGTAAACATCAAAGAGAAAATAAAAGGTCAGTGGGAAACTGTTGAAACTGGGTGATGGAAGAGGGTAGTCTGGCCCCTGCCCCTGGGGCAAGAGGTGGCAGAGGCACAGCCGCTGCACCTTCTGCCATGTGACTGCCT
>WOXC01000106.1:0-256847 GCA_011680675.1 Gymnobelideus leadbeateri
GCAGAGCCACGATCAAGAAGCTTCACTTGTTTCCTATTGCCTCTAGGATCAAACACAAATTCACCTGGCATTTAAAGCCCTTCACATTTTGGCTTCAACCTACCTTTCAGGTGCGTTCTCTTTCATGGACTCTCTGGTCCAGCCAAAGTGGCCTTCTTAATGTTTCTCTCACCCAACTTTCCATCTTCTATCTCTGTGCCTTTGCAAGGTGGTATCCCATTGCTGGAAGGAATTGGCTATTCATACCTACCTCTTAGAATCTCTACTTTCCTTCAAGGCTCAGATCAAGTACCTAAATGAGGCATTTTCTGACTTGCCTAACTGCTACACTAATGCCTTTCCTTCCTTACCCTCCTTCCAATTCTTTGTGTCTGTTTGTATATTTTTTGTAGTCCCAAAAATGTACATATAGTTTTTTCCCAATATAAATAGGCATCTTGAGGGCAGGGGCTGTTTGATTTGTCTTTCAATCCCCAGCAGCTAGCAGGGTAGTTGGTACACAACAGGCTTTGATAAGTATCTGCTGATGATGAATGATGATGTAGGAGGAAGAACTAGGAATCCTAGCCTCTCAACTCACTGTTAGGAGCTCAGTACTTTCTACTACCTCCTCTCCCACCAAGGATGAAAGAACCTGTGGGAGGGCACAATAGAAAGGGTATTGGTTCTGAAGTCAGAAGAGCTGAGTTTGAATCCTGCCTCTGATCATTACTACCTACCACCTTGGGTAAGTTCCTTAAACCTCAGTTTCCTTATATGTAAAATGAAATTGAACTAGATTGGAATCTGTTGCCTTTAGCTCTAAATCTATGATTCTTTAAATAAAGAATTAGAATTTAACTAATGATAGAGTCCTACTCTAAGTCATAAGAATACATATTTTCTTAGCCAATTCTTATTTGGGGAAATGGAATTTTCTTGAAACTAAGATCTTCATACAAGTGGAGGATGAGAGCTAGGGGAAAATGTTGGGTCAAGTGTAAAATGGCCTGCTTTAATATGGCAAGCAATTCTCAGTATCCTTGCCAGGAGTGATTTCACCAGCTGCTGTTTCTATTCTCCACTTCACCCCTCAGGGTTGGCACAAGACACAGTCACACTGTGCCCACACTTCTCCTTAAAGTGCTACTTTGTCTGATCAAGAGGCAGTGGTCAAACCAAACATGGGTTGATCTCTGTCTTTGGGGAATTGCATTCAGAGCATATGAGCCCCTCAAATTTGTAAACTGAAGTGCCTTAAAGGCATCACCTAATCTGAAATATCACAAATGACATCATATTTAAAAGGGGGTTCCTAATTCAATTCAATTCCATGGACACCTTTTACTAAAGACCTGTTATGGGCAAGGTACAATGTTAGGCACTGGCATTTTAAAAAAAAAAATGCAGTTTCTTCATTTAAAAAACACAAATTCTAGAAAGATAAATATGACCTCTAAACAGATAGACATGACATATGCCACTATATGAAGAAGATAAAAGAGTGATCCAAAAAAATGTTTCAGGAAAAATTGAAAATACTAACACTTTCACCAGAATCAGGGAATGACTCATAAAGAAATTAGCACCTGAGCTGAACCTTGATGGAAGATAATTATTCTGAAAGGCAAAGAAGAAAAGGAATTATACTTCAAGTTGGACATGGGGGTGGGAGCAACTTGTGCCAAAGCACTGAGGTGGGAGAAGGCTGAAAAGCAGGAAGAGTCCAGGCAACATAGAATACATAAGGGAGAGTGATACGAAATAAAGTCTGAAAGGTAGGAGCCAGATTTTGGCGGATCACAAAAGCCAAAAAAAGAGATTCAAATTTTATCTGAGATGGGGCGGCTAGGTGGCGCAGTGAATAGAGCGCCGGCCCTGGAATCGAGGACCTGAGTTGGAGCAGGCTCTGACACTTTGGCAACTGGCAGTGTGGCCTTGGGCAAGTTACTTAACCCCAATTGCCCTAAAGGGGCGGCTAGGTGGCTCAGTGAGTAAGAGCACCGGCCTCGGAGTGGGGATGACCCGAGATCAGATCCGGCCTCAGAAAATGAGCACCCACACATAAATAATGACTAGCTGTGTAACCTTGAGCAAGTTACTTATCCCCAATTGCTTTTAAAAAAAAAAATTATCTGAGAGGCAAGTCGGTGCTTTCCTAGTCTTTTGAGCAGAGGAGTGACACAGACAGACAGGGTGGTGTTTCTTTCAGTACAGGAAAATGTCACCACTACCAGAAATGTCCCTAAGATATGAGTAAAAAGGAAAGCCATTTACATGATATGTTGTGAGTGGTTCTGGGAAATACCCTCTATCATCCTCTACATGCCTTTCTTGGCCCAAAGTATCTCCCTAACAGGATTATCTGCAGAGGTCTATAACTCTATCATTAGATAGTAATTCTAAGAGGACCATACTGCTCATCTATTTTATTTGTTTGACATGCTTCCCACTGAATAGCCATCCAGTCCCAATATGAAAATCCACTCTATGTCTGTCCTCAGAGGTCCTCACCCTATCCTAGCAGTTTTCTCATCTATTAAATGAAGGGCCAGGGCTAGATGACCTCTAGAGCCCTCCCATCCTGAAATTTCTGAATATATTTAGAGTTAAAATATTTTTCTTAAAAAGTATCTTTGTTGCTATGATGTATACAACAACTGATATAAAAGTAAAACTTTTCCTAATGAATTATTTCATCACTGGGGGAAATGAGTAAAATATTACTAAGAAAAGGAAACAAAAATTAACTGCTTGGTTATCAGAGCATAATGAGATGGCATCTATATGAATCACTGTGTAATTTCTATCAGTTCCAAAAATGCTATCAAATGAATGAGGTATTATATTCATTAAACATTATGCAATTTACACAGCTAAATAATCTTGTCAGAGTTGATTAAATCAGTAAAGCAAAGAACCATGGAATCATCAAATGAGTACCAAGACTGAGACACAACCTTGTCTTTCTCTTCCTATGCCTTTCTCTAGATGCCTCCTTTGTAGTGTTTAAATAAGACTTGTTCAATACAGTTAAATTTACCAAGCTTTTATTGTGTCTTGCTATGTACCAGGCTCTGTGCAAGTTTCTGACAGTGGAAAGTAGGTGTTGAGATTGAAAAAAAAAATTAATGGTCCTTACCCTCAGGACACTTACAGTTTATTGGAGGGAAAAACACATATACAGATAAGTAAATAGTAAATCTATACAACATAAATAAAAAGCAATTTCTGGCAGGAGCACTCACATAACAACTAAGGGGAATCAGGAAAGGTTTGAATGGGAGCTATGAAGGAACCAAGAGTTTCCAAGAGACAGAGGTGAGGAGCAGAGCCTTCCAGGTACAGGGAGTCAACCTGTGCAAAAGCAGGAAGGTAACAGATGGAATGTCGTGCACGGAGAATAGCAAACAGACCAGTTTGAAACGTAGGGTATTTGAGGAAGAATAACATGCAATCAGCCTAGAAAGATAGGTTAGAATTAAATGATGAGAGGCTTTAAATGCCAACTAGAGAATTCTGTATTTTATCCAATAGATTAAGTAGAGAACTATTGAAGCTCCTAGAGCAAGTAGTGAAACCTGTATTTTAGGAATGTCAAGGATATTCCTAATATGGAGGATAGAAGGAGGAGGCAAGGATACTTGAGATGGGGGCGATCAATTAGGTGACTATCATAATAGTCCAGGAAAGAGGCAATGAGGGCCTGAAAGATGGCCATGTGAGTAGAGAAAAGGGGAAACTGAAAGCAGAATCAACAAAACTTGGCAACTAACCATACGGGAGCGGTGGTGAGCAAGAATGAAGTGTTAAAGTTGACTCTAATGATTCTGTGAACACCAGTGACCATAAGGATGGCAGTGCCTTGAACAGCAATAGGGAAGTTGGGGAAGGGTTTATTTAGGATGAAATGTGATATTGGTTTTTGATATGCTGCTTTTACAATGTTTACATTGATGTGTGTCATTCAAGCAAAGATTCATCAGGACTAAATCTCAGGTGAGAGATGAAGGCTAAATATGTATATTTATGAATTATTCTCATAGAAATGACAGTTGAACTTGTGAGAACTGACAAGATGACCAAGAGAAGAGAGAAAAAAGAGAACCCAAGACACATTGTACACCAATGCACATAGGGTGGGGCACGAATGCTGATCCTACCAAAGAGACTAATAAAGAGCAGTCCAACAGGTAGGAGGGCCAGGAGAAGAGCTGTCTCATGGAAGCCCATGGAGATTCTCTTCAGTCTCCTTTGCTGGGTCCCCATCCAGGGAACTTCCAAAAACCAAAGGTGTCCCATAGCGTTCTGTTGTGGGCCCTGCTCTCTTCCTCCTCTCTACTGCTTCACTTGGTGATCTCATTAGCTCCCATGGATTGAACTATCCTCTCTATACTGATGATTTTCAGATATAACCCATCCATCTCTAACCTCTCTGCTGAGTCTAGTCTTGTGTCTCCACTTGCTTTTCAGAGATGTTAAATTGGATTCCCCAATAGACATCTTAAACTCAACATGTCTAAAAAAAACCTCTATCTTTTTCCCTAAGCTCTTTTCTCTTCCAAACTTCCTCATTACTGCTGAGGGCACCAGCATCTTCCCAGGCTTGCAATGTAGGTGTCATCCTTGTCTCTCATAATCCATAACTAATCTGTTGCCAAGGCCTGTCCATTTCACCTTTTCAAGACTTCTCAAATACGTCCCCTCGTCTCTTCTGATACTACCACCATTCTGGTGCAGGCCCTCATCACCTCAGTCCTGGACAATTATAATAGCCACTGGCGGGTTTGCCTCACTGTAATGTTAATGGGATTTAAGATCTTCCCCGTCCATTAATAGGCCTCATGTGGAGCCCATTAAGGGAAGCTTGCCTAGGGGAGGCTTGCTTGTAGGAAGGCTTGACACCTTTTGCTAATTTCTAATTAGGCACTAAACATGAGGGTTATGATGCCTTTTGCCTCTGAGAAGTGTATATATGCTCTGAGTTGGTATTTTGCTTTGGGGGCTCACTTATGAGAAGGATTTTGTGATTCCCTGGTCTAGATTCTGAGTGGCTTTATGTTCAGAGTGCCCTGACTGCTCAGATGTAAAGGCTCTCTCAATCCAGGGATGTATAAAAAGCATATAGTTGATTCTTTTCTCTGTATTTTCTCTAAATTTCAGGGTGCTGATTGTTCCCCTGAACTAGTGAATATAATTTTAAAAGATTGTTGACTCCTTAAACAGCCATCTTTCCTAGTAAAGCAGATCTAAGAACCTATGCTAGCAGCCATCCTGGGTAGGCCAGTGTGGTTGCCACTACTCTGCTTGAAGTCTCTCCCCTCTCTAATCTATCCTCAGCCAAGAGAGTGTCCAACCATATCACATATACCCCCGCACTCAGTACACTCCAGAGTCTCTCACTTCTAGGATCAAATATAAAATCTTCTTGAATGCTTGGCATTCAAACCCCTTTACAACCTAACCTCTCATTCCATCCCTACCTTTCCAGTCTTCTCACACATTACTTATCAGTCCTGTCCACTACTGTTTCATCCAGTAACAATGGCCTCTTGGTTGTTTCACAAACAAGGCAAGATACCCTATGTCTCAGCTCCTGACATTTTCTCTGGCTGTCCCACATGCTTGGAAATCTCTGCCTGTAGGCTTCTCTGGCTTCCTTCAAGTTCCAACTAAAATCCTTTGTTCGACCAGGAGACTTTCCTAATCCCTTTTAATTCTATTTTTTGGGGTTTTTTTTGCTAAACATTTCCTACTTATATTATTTATAACATATCTGTACTTTGGTTTGTTTGTTTCCCCAGTTAGATTTTGAGTTCTATTGAGGGCAAGGACTATCTTTTGCCTTTTTTGTATCCCTAGCACTTAGCACAGTGTCTGGCACCTGCCAGGTACTTAAAGAAGTACTTAAAGTAGTAGATACCTAAAGTCCTGCTGGGAATGGCACAAACCAATAATTCCATCCTGGCTTTAGTCTGAAATGACCACCTATCTTGAATTTTGTAGGATACTTCCTCAAACAGCAAGGCTGCCTTGTCTCTCTACAAGACATTCCTCATCCCATTTAATGTTGTCTGTCCTGACACATCATTTCCAACACCACCCACAGTTCCTGCGATTCTCAACGTCATCTGAGCATCAAAGAATTATAGACCTTTGTGATTTATTTGTCCCAATCTCTAAAACCAAAGGTCTGATTAGTCTCTTCTATCTAGAGAGCTTCATCTCTAGGAAGTCTATAGGGCCACAGGACCTTGACCTTGTCAGACAAGTGAATGTCATTGGTTAAATTGTTCCATCAGTTCAATGTTACATACACAACAGGGAATAGCGAAGTACAGGTTTGCTTCTCAGGCTAGATAAGTAGGTTGGGCTCACACACTGAAGTCAGAACACATTGATGTATACTAGCTTTACAGGATCCCCAAGCTAGACCACAGGTAATGAAGTCTTAGATTAGCATAAATCTGTATCAGATGAGTCTGTCAGTTAATATCGTAGGTGGGATAAAGACTCTTGATGACCAGGTCTTACCATAAATTTCCATACTACTTACCCATATCTGAAGCTTGATTCTCTTTTCATTTTTGAAGACGGTTTTTACTTTGAAGTCAATGCCAACAGTGCTGACGAATGCAGATGTGAATGAATCATCTGCATAACGGAAGAGGAAAGAAGTTTTCCCCACACTGCTGTTCCCAATGATGAGCAATTTGAACATGTAATCAAAGTTCTGGTCCGAGGTGTCCTTCTGGCCATACCTGGAGTCCTGGGCAGAGGCCATCTGTGATTTAAAACAAAAGAGACTGTGAATGGTCTCTTACAGGACAGAAACCATAGTAAAAAATTCCTTATAGACTCCCCCATCAACAAACAGCAGAGTACTCAGAAGGCAGACTAAAAGGGACTCCTCTGTCTCAAAGATGCTGGTCTCTAGGACAATAATCCCTCAGTGTATCAGAAAAAAGAAAGCTTTAAGGTTTTCTGTTTGTTTTTGCCCCGGTGTTGGCAGGTTGTTTTTGGTGGTAGTGGTAGTTTTTTACTGTCCAGTGTATGGAAGTCATCAGATCACCAAGGCCATGCCTACCCAAGTCATGTGAAGAATAGGAATTTTCCAAGACCTGTGAAGTGTGTAGACAAACTTCCCAATCTATCTACCTGAGTTATTTGGATAATGACTTCCACTCACTCTTCACTTTGCTTACATAGCCAAAAGCATGTCTATAATGTAACTATCTGAGTAAACACAAAAATTACATTAAAACAGGGTCATCAGATTAAAACTAGGAGAAACCTTGGAGATCAACAGGTCCGACTCTTCCCTACCTATTTTGCAAGTGAGGAAACTGAGGGCTAGACAAGTAATGTGCCCAAAACCGCATATGGAGTACATCACAGAAACAAAGATTTGAATGGATTTCACATCAAATCCTCCACACTAAGATCTGAAGTGAGCTTAGATGAGTCTGTCAGTAAATGGCAAGAGCCAGATTAAGATTCATGCCTACCAGATATGACCATAAAAGGATGCCCCTTTTCTAGTGATTCCAAATGCACCAGCTAACAAGTTATATGAAAAACAACAGTCTCTATGTTCTGAACATAAAAGCTTCTTGTATCAAACTAATGAAAAATTCCTCCAGTCCTACTTTTGTTGTTGTTGTTCAGTGCTTTTAGTCATGTCCAACTTTTTACCACTCCACTGGGGCTATCTTGACAAAGATCCTGGAGTGGTTTGTCATTTCCTTCTTCAGCTCATTTTAAAAGATGAGGAAACTGAGGCAAATAGGGTTAAGTGACTTGCCCAGGGACACACAACTAGTAAGTATCTGAGGCTTTATTTGAATTTGGGAAGACGAGCCTTCCTGACTCCAGGTCCAACATTCTATTTACTGTACCACCTAGCTGTCCCAGCCCTACATAGATGCCAGATTTGCCCAGATTTCCTAGCTTTGTGTAGAGAAGATTCTCTCCAACATAATTCTTAAATCCATTTGTATCCTAACTCTTAGATTGAGTTTGCAAGTTTCTAAAAGTAGCTATGCAACTGAAAGGAAGAAAGCATGACAAACTGGGTGAAGTTGCTACTCTCCTACTCTCCAGGCTACAACATGAATCTCATTACATATTCTATCAGGTTAGGACTCCATGTAGAATATCTCTAGATACCTTTGAAGAAAGGCTGGACTTTGAGACCATCCCCTTCCAGGCCTTGCCTCAATCCCTGCCTCAATGCCAAAGGGCTTCTCATTCTCAAGAAGTTAGAAAAGTACCATTCTGTCTATGTGGCATAGCCAAAGTCTGGACACTGAGCTACAAATTACTCTACCTTTGAAAACCCTGCAAACTGTCAAGATTTGGTTATAAGAAGTCATATCGAAAGCAATACCACCTTCCATTATTAAGGGCATATTTATATGCATGCAGAGGACAGTGTCCTCCACACAGTAGCTGAGAAATTCTTACTGTGTTTGTGATTGCATGTTTGTGTCTGAGAGCATTCAAAATGTTCCTTTCAGAGAAGAAACACTGACATTTTAATAAGGGCAGTTGGGGAGCTGTGAACATTAGCTAATCCCATTTATTCCTGAGTATCTTTTCCATTGTTTTTATTGTTTATTGCATTATTCACTCAATGAATATTTATTAAAATCCTGCATTATAAGAGCAGAGCATCATGCTAGGTATCAGAGGATAAGACACCATTCCTTCTTTATCTTATAGGTAACACAACAAAAACCAAGTAACTTCAATGTGCTAAAGTATAGAAGAAATTCATTAGAAATTTGTGAAAAAAGGGCTATAAGTGGGTAAGGGTCACTAAAAACAGGCAGGGGTAAGGGATGTCTTTGTGGATGAGGTGGCATTTAAGGGATGGATAGAAGTTTAATAGACAAATGTTTTGGGAATGGGAATTTAAGATCTTCCCTGCCCCTTGGCTAGGCTTAAGTGACTCTGAGAACCTTCCTTGATTTGAAAATATGCTCTGCCCCCAGCAGGCTGAAGGTGGTCACCTGGAGCCTGTGGCGGGAGGCTTGGTTTTCAGGAATACCCACATCTCCATACTTTGTGATTGGGCAGTGGGTCAAGGGGGTTGTGACATTCTCTGAGCCAGGAGGAGGCTATATATAGCCTGATGTGAGATTTTGTTTTAGAGCTCACTTTGAGAAGTGTGTGATTTGACCAGACAAGACTCTGGGCAACTGTTGAGAGCTCCCTGGCTTTGAAAACCCAGAAGTTGATGCTTCCCTCTCTGGTAACTGACTAGGTATGGATGTAATGGTCAGACAGTTGGAAGCCTGTCTGCTGATCTGTTTCTATGCCTGCTTGGAACTTCTGCTTGTAACTTGTTTGTATTCTCTGAAGTTCAGGTTGCTGATCTTTTTCCTCTGGGCTAGGTAAATGACATATGTTTGATGAAAGCAAGATTGTTAACCCATTTTGAGTTGCTTTCCTTTAGAAAAACAGATCTAAGAACCTGTATTGGCAGCCACCCTGGGTATGCTAGGGTGCTTGCTGCTACAACAAAAAAAGGGAAAGGAGTTCGTTCCAGGTATGAGACATAAGAAAAGTCAGGGAATGAGGAAAGCACAGTTATATTCAGAGGATAACAAATGATCCAGTTTGGCTGGAGGGAAGTAACAGGAGGTAAGCCTGGGCATGTATAATTGCTGAGATTCTCAATTTCCATACAAAGAAATTTGAATGTTATACAGTAGTCATTAATGAGTCATTGAAGTTTTTTGTGGGGGGAAGGAACATAACTGTGGTCCTGACCATACCAATGCATACAGAACATTAATTCCATAAATGCTCTACTTTGATCATGTGATGAATCTGTGCTGTCACAGAAATGGGTATTCCCTTCAGACATGTAGACAGCAACCTATCTATGCCTTCTGACTTTGTACAACTCTTGTCTAGGTCCTTCTATAAATCTTTCAATGGGACATCACCCAAGATTCTCTCTGTTTTTAAGTTTTTCAAAGAATCTTAAATGTATTCCCTCCTTATTTCCATGTCTTAGAATACCTAGTTCTTTTAAGACTTATCTTGAATGCTTCCTTCTCCATGAAGACTTTCTTGATTCCCTCCCCCACCAAATCCCTAGCTTTTAGGACCTCCTCCCACCTCTCAATTATCTTGCATCTATTTTGTATCTATTATGTGTATATCTATACATGTACCCAATTCTCTCTTCAAATACAGTGGAAGCTCCTAGAGGGCAGGGACTGTTTCACTTTTGTTTTTGTATCCCCAGTAACTAGAAGAGTACTTTATACCAGTGGTATCAAACTCAAATAGAAAAGGGATTACCGTATGTAAGGATCCCTGTGGCCATATATTGACTTAGAAAACCATATAGTAACATTATTTATGTTTCATTGTGTTTTTATTTTGTTAAATATTTCCCAATTATATTTTAATCTGGTTTAGAGTTCAGTTTCCCTCCCCCCTTTATACTTCCCCATGTTTGATACACCTGCTATAAAACATACGAGGTACTTAACACTTGTTGAATATCTTACTGATTATATATATATATATATGCATTGAAGATACCTTGCCATATTTCATTCCTAAAACTGGTTTGCATAATACTGGAATGTAATTCTCCAGAAGGTACATATGTGATTATTATTTTTTTTCCTTTCAAAGGAATCTCAGTTTAGGAATATAGTCAATGTTTGGAGCAGCCTAGGTTCAGACCAATGTGGTATAATTTTTAATAGGATTCAACTCAACCAAAAATACAGCCTTATTTGAAAACAAGAAGAGGTTCAGAACAATAGAATAAAAGCTGGTTCACAAGTAACCTAAAGGCATTAGGGAATAAGGCAGTTCTGATTTCTCAGGGATATAAAATAAAGAAATTTGACAGCATTGAATTTTAAAGGGGCTTGTAGGCAATAGCTCTGTAATTTGACTGACAACTCTAGGGTTCAAAAAAATGGTCCAAGGCTTAAGCCATTCCTTCATATAAACATAAAACCTTCAAAACATCGTATAAAAATAAACTTAAGTTTCAAAATTAGATTTAAAAATAAAGGCAGATATTTCTCATGATTATTAATGAAAGAACAAAGGTAGCTCTATTGCTGTGGAAGCAAATATACTGAAAAGCTAATCAAAATTAGAACAAGGACAACAATAAAGAGAAGAGAAAAGATCATACAATCATATTTTCAGAGCTGAAAGTAATATTAGACATCTCATTTAATGAAGAGTTGGACATGACTGAAATGACTGACCAATAACCAAAAAAATCTAACCCTCTCATTTTACATTATCTGTAACTGAGAAGCACAAAAGTAAAATGACTTGTCCACAGTCATAAATGTAGATGGTAGAACTGAGTTTTGAACCCAGGTTTTCTGACTCCTGTTCCAGGAACCTTACATTCTAACTCTCTAAACCTAGAGTCAGGACTGGGTGCAGGGTCTAAATATCATCTTTGGTATATTTATTAGCCATGTGACATTGGACCTTTCTAAGCCTCAGTTTATCATTTGCATAATTTTCACTTCTTACCTCACAGGGTTGTTCTAGGGAAAATATTTTGTAAAGCATTTCAATGTTTTGCAAATGTGAATGATTTTATTGTTATAACCTTATAATCTAGAAAAGGGAGACTGATCTTTCTACAATTATGAAGGGAAGATGCTCACCAAATCCTAGAATATGAGAACTTGAGAGAGGAGATCCATTTTTAATCTTGAAAGAAGAGATAGCTATGACTTGGAGTTGGAAAGGATCTTCAAAGCCATCTATGCCAGATACCAACCCAAATAATAATCCTTCCCACAATATCCTAGATAGCTTTGTCCTGCCTCACAGTGATGTGGATCTTGCTAACCTGTCAGTCATTAAATAAGCATTTATTTAGCCCCTACTATGAGCCGGGCACTGTGCTGATCACTGAATGAGGCAGCCTGTTCCACTGAGTTCTTTATATTGAACTAAAACTCATTTCCTGTAACTTCTATCCATTGGTCCTCATTTTGCCCTATTGAGTAACACAGAATAAGTCTACTCCCTCTTCCACATGGCTTCCACGTCACTCCTATAAATTTTCTCCTGGTGAAATATCTCTAGCTCCCTCAAATATCTCTAATTCCTATAGGAAATATTGTTCAGACCCCTCAACATTTTTACCTTCCTTTGTACGTATTCTAGTTTTTTGATGTCTTTCACAAAATGTGGTACACAGTAATGGACACAATCAACAAGTATTTACTATGCCACACAGTGATGCACTTGCTTTGGTCTTCTAATAATGTAACCTAAGACTAAAGCACAAGGCCCTTTTTGCTCACTTGCCGCCCACAGCTACTAGGATCCCCTTCCCCTCCAATGACACTTAAGAAATACTTGTTTATTGATTGATTGGTTGATATGATCTCAGCCATCATCCAATTTAACTCCTTCATTTTACAGATGAAGAAACCGATGCTTATAGAGGTAAAATGATTTGCCTGAGACACACAATGGATCAATGGTAGAGCTCAGATCTTTGGTTAGCAGCTGCCTCATACCAATAGTCTATATTGAATTCATAGCTAATTATAAATTCCTATTTTTATATGATTGCTATCAATCCAGGCCTATTTTATCCTCAGCTTGTGCAATTGAGTTTTTGAATCCAAGTGTGTAACTTTACATTTACTCATGTTCATTTCATTTTGTTAGATTCAGTCCATTTCCCCCACCTGTTCACTAATGTTGATTTTTGTCACTTTTCTTCCCTTTCAGTTTTGTGTCCACAGATTTAAAAAGCAGCCCCCCTTTTTTAATATACCCACATCCTGATAAAAATTTTGAATAGTGTAAAGACAATTTGCATAACAATTATTGAGTTTACAAAATATATTATTCCAAGGAATGGTTTAAATAAATGTGTACATGGTTTTGGAGCACATATTTACTTTTGAGGTTGGTGTCATGAAAGGAAATGAATGTACCTTGGTGCCACTATTAGAGACTGAATATTTGTTTATAACAATCACTGGTCTCATTCAGTACAGCCATATTCAGGCTCTCACATTCTCAATTACTCAAATATCCTAGTAGGTAACTAAAGTCTGCTTATCTAAGTACCCAAGAGCCTATAAGAGTAAACATATTTTTTCTTTAGAAATGGGCAAATCAAATAGTTTTCAAATTTTTACCTTGATACCTAGAACCATTAAACTGAATTACTATGTGGATCTGGTCTCAGAAGAAACTATAAAAAAGTTACTAGACATTTATGTGCTTGTTCCCAATAATGGCAGTCTGATTACAAAGAGAACAACAACAATAAAAAAAAAAAAAAAAAACACCTTGCATTTCTTCCTCAAAATCAGAAGCCTGGTGAAGGGGGTAGGAAACAATGTTGGGAGAGCAGGGAATACACACAGTAGTTTTAAGATAGTAGCTGTTGAGTCAGCCAATAAGTAGACCATCAACTATCATTAGACCTCCCAGGTAGCAGTGATATTTTTAGCACAAATGAAAATACTACTGCCTGGTATTGTCAGACAGCTGCCAAATGTCATCACACTGACTCTAGGCTGTTTCCCTCTTGTGAACAAACCTTTTCTTTCTTTCTTTCTTTTTGAATAAGTTTTGTATGGGGCAGTATTTTTTCTATTGTGTCATTTATTCTTCTCAGTCTCTGGCTGGATATTTAGATCTAAGTGTGCTACTGTACTTTTGACCAAGAGCCAATTCATTCATGTGCCATTCATAGAGACATCTCTAAGTATCTCTTCCTCCCACTCTTCTCCAAGGAAAAATTTAATTCCTGCCAGGAGGGAAAACAGGAAGTTGGAGCCAAAGACTATTCTGCTCTCCTCAGAGAGAGGGAGTACTGGGCTAAAATTACATTTATCTCTTCCATTACACATTATTAGTCTAAGAGATGTAGTTTTCAGGTTTAGGCTAACCTCTGATTGCTATTTCTTAAGGTGGAAGGCATGCACTAAGCTCTACATCCAAGGCTTGTCTTCCCACTAAATACCAGTTCCACAATGAACACACATAGTAAAAAGCAGAGAAACCCATTTACCCAAGTCAATAGTAAAGCAGAAATCAGAGAAGGTATATGTGTGTATACACACACACACACACACACACACACACACACATGCATGTATGTTTATGAAAATACATACAAGACAATATAGATTGAAAGAACTCTCCCATTAGCAGTGATATATCTCAGCTCAACCAAGAGAAAAATGAGTCTCAGATCTAACCAAAGAGGAAAATTCACTAAAGCTCTATTGCAGCAAGCTGGAAATGAGGACATGGTTCAAGTTCTACATGCCAACCTCTTCCCAGAGTCTTTCTTTCTTCAGTAACCTGAAGGAGAGTTGGCATTATTCATCTTCTTTCTCCCTCAAAGCTGGAAGCTAGAAGGACCTTATGATACTCAAGAGTCTGGATTTCTCCTGCCCTGACCAACTCTTCCACACTCTCATGCATGAATAGGGCATTGATCTCAAACAATAAAAAAACTGCAATGGGCCCTGGAGCTTGGGTTACAAAGCTTTACCACTTGAATGTCATGCCATGTATGCCCATGGTTTGATGAGAACCTTGGAAGGTCTAAGCTCTAATCAATTTTCTATTCATTCATTCAACATCTACTCTGTGCTAGGTATTCTGCTGGAATTGGGGACATAAAGACAAAATCAAAACAGTCCCTACTTCAAGGAGCTTATATTCTATCAGAAGAGCTTATTTCACAATGGCAGCAAAGACAATAGCAATACATATTTATTCAGAATTGATTCTGTGCCAAACACAAAGTTTGGCACTGAGGATTCAAAGATGAAGAGACATACTGTGTTAGGTTCAGAAAGAATACTGGCTTCCTTTAAAATTCAGCTCAAGTGCTGTCTCCAGCACAAAGTCCTTCTTGCTCACTTTCCACCACAGCTGCTAGGGCCCCTACCCCTCCAATGACACTGAAGAAACACCTGTTTATTGATTGATTGGTTGATAAGATCTCAGCCATCATCCATTATAACTCGTTCATTTTACAGATGAAGAAACTGATGCTCATAGAGGTAAAATGATTTGTCTGAGACACACAAAGGATCAATGGTAAAGCTCAGATCTCCTGACTCCCAGCCCAGTGTTTTTCCTACTCATCACTGTTACTGACTTCGAAGCTTAGCAACATCATGAAGAACCCTTTTTCCTTTTTCTCTTATCTTTCAAAGGAGTATAATCACTACCTCACAGGGTTATTGTGAGAATAGATGTGACCATGTATGCAAAAATATGGAAAAAAACTTCTCAGAAACCAGGGACTATATATATATAGAGGGAGAGATTTAAAGCAAGGTATTAGTCAGACCAGTTCTCTTCCTGTATTTCCCCTGTATTCTCCTCCCCCAGGGAAGGAACAGGAATCATCTCCACCTCCCCTGTTCTTTTCTGGATTCCCCAGTAGGCAATGCTTCCTTTGCCTAAATGTATCACTGCTGGTACATACAAAGGCTCTCCAGGGGTGTGGTGAGAGTTCAACCTGATGGTAGGCATTCCCCCTACCCCCATTCTCCAGAATGTGATCTTTGCTCCCCTCTGTGGATGTGTTGGCCTACCACTAACCAAATCAAATGTGTCCTGGGAGAATTTTTTTCCTCCAAAGGGCAACTAGTTCATTCTCTTCTCTGCTAGTTATAAGCTCAGAGCTAAGAGAAATGGGAACTTATAGAAATGGATGAGGACTCTTTTCTTTCCCTTCAGGGAAAGGTATGCCCTTGATGCAGAGAAATTTAACCACACCATGTCTATGCCCGTTATTAGATTTTTTTAAGCAAGTTATTTTAAAATATAACACTCTAATTTTGCATTAAAGGTAGCATAAATGACCTCATCAGGGACATGAATGACTGAATGGAAAAAAAAAAACGTAGGCTGGTCATGTAGCAAGAGGGAGGGTGACAGATGGACAGCCTGAGCACTGTAATGGTATCCAGGAAAATCCACAAGAACTAGAGGGAGGCCTCCAACACACTGAATGAAATGTTTACTGAAAAATATGAATAAGATGGGAAGGCATGAGTGGGATATGAGTTATACCAGTGTCATCATGGATCCTCTGATATATGGAGGGAAATTTTTAAATGCATATTTGACTGAGCAAAGTAACGAGAGAGAGAGAGAGAGAGAGAGAGAGAGAGAGAGAGAGAGAGAGAGAGAGAGAGAGAGAAAGAGAATGCTAACAATGAAACAGTCAATAAGTATTTATTGAGTACTTACTATGTGATACCAGGAGTTGTATTAAGCACTGGGGATACAAAGAAAGGCAAAATTGTTCCTGCCCACCAAATGCTAACATTCTCTTTGTGACATGGAAGACCCAATTCCCTCCCTTTCAGCCCAAGGTAATGCTTATTTCATGCCTAGTCACAGAAGGTCCACAGCAACTGGAAATAGCCTTTTGGGACCATGTGACTTATCTAAGAGGGGAAAAGCCAAGAATAGCTTCTTCCCCCAGAGGGGAAGAAGCCAGGAGGCAGAGACCTTAGTGATTCACAACTGTTTATAGATAAGGGTTCCAAGATCTAGAGACCACATAGCCAGGTTCTTGAATCATTTCTGACTTTGGGTTATGTCCACAGACATTATGTCTGCTTATCATCAACTCACTCCTACACCTCTTTCGTAGTGGTAACTAAATGAGGAATTAGGTTTGGCAGGAGGCAAGGAAAGAAAGAAAAGATGAAGATTGAAATGGTCCCTGCTCTCAAGGAAATTACATTAGAACTGGGGAACATATATATATATATATACATATATATAACATATACACGTGTTTATATATATATATATATATATATATATATATATATATATGCAACAAATGCTAAATAAATAAAAGGTAGTTTGAGAGAGGGAGTTACTAGAAACATAAGGATCTACAGCTGGAAGGGACATCAGAAGGAATCTAGTCCAACCCCCTCATTTGACATCTGTGGCAACTGAGATGCAGAAAAGTTAAATGACTTGTCCTTAGTGATAAACCTAGTAAATAAAAGAGGCAGGATTTGAATCTAGGTCTTTCTGACTCAGTACACTGCTCACTATCCTGAGCTGCTGTCCTAGGACATTGGTAAGTGGGCATATAAGAAAAGGCAGTGACCTTGAAGCATGTATCTAATGTTAAATGATAGTTGGGACTAGAAATGGGGCAGGATAAAGTAGATGTTTTCTAGAAGTAATGCCACTAACTTTTAAGAGATAGGCAGCTCCTAAAGTATGGCCCCAACTGCTGCTAATTTTCTTCTCTGAGGCTTTTCTTTCCTTAAGAATTCTCTGTTTCGAAGATGGCGGAGTAGAAACAGCTCATCCAAGCCACTCTGCCCCCAGATTCCCCCCAAACTATGTAAAAGGGGACTCTGAACAACTTCTGGAGCCCCAGCACCCACAGAACAACACAGAGAAGCTAACCTCCCACTGAGGACAGCCCAGCAGCTCTGCAGGAAGGACCAGCGCAGCACACTGGGAGCCGGCAGCGCGCAACACACAGAGCACAGGAAGCCGAGCCGAGCGGAGCCCAGGTCTGCATGAGCCGAGGTTTTAGCCCCAGGGCGGCAGGGCCAGCAGCCAGCTGGAGGAACCTCAGAACAACAGCAGCCTTGGCGACTCCAGAATTATCAACATAGACATGCCTAGGACAAAGTAAGAGGTAGGTGTTCTATGGACTTTGGGACCTGTATTTGGGGGAATGCATCGGCTCCCTCCCCTGGGGGCTAGAAGCCATTGAGGAGACATGCCATTTTGTAGTTTTCAGAGGCAGCTCCAGCTCCTGGCCTGCAATTAATTGTAGGGAGATCCAGCGATCAGTCTTGGGAGGGGGTAATCGCTCTTGCTTTAACCTCCCTGGATCTGGATTGTGATCTAGGGTGGAAGTCGTGGGTGGGTTTACAGCTTGCCAGAAACGGAAGTTGCCCCCCACACGTTCGGGACGAAAATTCCTCTATCTGGCCTTAAAGCCATAGTGTGGCAACAAGCCCAAAAGTCAAGCAATTAAGTGGCAACATGCCAAGGCAAAGGAAACAGAAAAATGCAACCCTAGACTCCTATTTTGGGGGCATAGAGCAGGAAAAGGACTGTGAGGTCAGAAGTCCTGCTCCAAAAGCCCCAGGGGAAAACATGAGCGGGTTGCAGGCCATAGAGGACCTTAAGAAGGACTTTAAAAATCAAATAAGAGAAGTGGAGGAAAAATTGGAAAGAGAAATGAGAAGGATGCAGGAAAAGTATGAAATGAGGGTCAACAGCCTGACTGAGGAAAACAACACCTTAAAAAATAGACTAACTCAAATGGCAAAGGAGGCCCAAAAGGGCAATGAGGAGAAGAATGCCTTAAAAAGTCGAATTTGCCAGATGGAAAAAGAATCTCAAAAGTTCACTGAGGAGATTCATTCCTTCAGAGTTAGACTGGAGCAAATGGAAGCTAATGACTTTATGAGAAATCAAGATGCTGTTAAGCAGATCCAAACAAATGAAAGATTAGAAGGCAATGTGAAATATCTCTTGGGAAAAACCACTGACCTGGAAAATAGATCCAGGAGAGACAATTTAAAAATTATTGGACTACCTGAAAGCCATGATCAAGGAAAGAACCTAGAAATCACCCTTCAAGAAATTCTCAAGGAAAACTGCCCTGATGTTTTAGATCCAGAGGGCAAAATAGAGGTTGAAAGAATCCACAGATCACCTCCTGAAAAAGATCCCAAAAAGAAAACTCCCAGAATATTATAGCCAGGTTCCAGAATCCCCAGATCAAGGAGAAAATACTACAAGCAGCCAGGAAGAAACAATTTCAATATTGTGGAAACACAATCAGAATAGCCCAGGACCTGGCAGCTTCTACACTGAGGGATCGAAGGGCATGGAATATGATATTCCAGAGGGCAAAAGAACTGGGAATGAACCCAAGGGTCACCTACCCAGTAAAACTGAGTATTTTGTTTCAGGGGAAAATATGGTCATTCAGTGGAATAGAGGACTTTCAAGCATTCTTGAGGAAAAAACCAGAATTGAATAGAAAATTTGACATCCAGACACAAGAAGGAAGAGATGCCTGAGAAGGTAATCGGGGAAAGAAATCAAAAGGAACTTATCAAAGTTGAACTATTTACATTCCTATATGGAAAAGCAATAACTGTGACTGATGATATCTTTCTCACTATGAAAATAATGGAAGAAGGGTGTGTGGTCATATGAATACATATGTGAATGTGTGTGTATATGGTTACAGTTATATATGGATAGAGGGCATAGGTTGAATTTGTTGGGAAGGGAGAATACTCAAGGGATGAAATTATGAGGTGAGAGAGGAAAATGGCAAGAGGAGATGGGGAAAGACAGGGTAGGGTAAACTATCCCATGTAGAAGAAGCAAGGGGAAGTGGTTGCAAGGGAGGGGGAGAATAGGAAGGCTAAAAAGGCAAAACCACATTCACATTGAATTTGGTTCAGGGAGAGAATGACATACATACTAAATGGGATATCTCAACCTGCAGCAGGATAGGGGGAAGGGGGATGAGAGGAGGGATGATGGATGGGAGGGCATCCTTGGGGGGAGGGGAGGTTGGAAGTACCCACTATAGAAGAGGGACAGGATCATGTAGGGAATGGACCAGGTGGGGGGTGGGATGAGTGGGAGGGAATTATAAGCAGCCTTGTACAATATATCTACTATGATAATGTTTTGCATAGCTAGACATGTACAACATATACTGAATTACTTATCTCCCAGAGGGAATGGGTGACAAGGGAGGAAGGAAATGGATCTGAAATTCGAGGTCTTAAGATTAAATGTTTCAAATATATATAAATACTATTATTAATACTCTTTTGCTTGTAATTGGGAGATAAGATGTGCAGGCATTGGGACACAAAGATTCACCTTCCTCTAATGGAAAAGTCGAAGGGGGTATGGGAGAAGGTATGGGAGAGAGCAGATTGGAGGAAGCGATATCTTGTGGGACTGCTATTCTGGGAGGTTGGGTAGGGGAATAACGGGGGGAAAATGATTGTAACTCAAAATCTGGCAGAAATGATTGATGTAAAACAGAAGTTAATAAAGCATTTGTCTAAAAAAAAAGAGAGATAGGCAAAGTGACTGAGAGAAAAGATACATGATACATAAGACATTCTGCTTCCTTTCTTCTCTCACTTCAACTACTAATGCTAACTATCAAATGAAAACTAGTACACTATGCTGTATCAACCCATGTGGCAGCAAGGTTCATTGCCCAATGCTGTCCATCTGGCACCTTACCAATATAGAACATATTTAAAAAGCAAAGTGAATAAAAGCCTTAAAATAGTTATTTCTTTTGAGTTCAAAATATGGAAATATAATTAGCCACTAAATTTCTTAATGTTCTCAGATGCAGCAAGATGGCACATCCAGGATAAAGCCTGACTCTCAAGTCAAGAAGACCTGAGTTTATATCAGACACTTCCCAGCTGTGAGACTCCGGACAAGTCACTTAACTTCTCTCTCAGTTCCCTTATCTATAAAATACAGATGAATCATAATAATACCTTCCTCCTGGAGTTGTTATGAGATCAAATGAGAGAGCATTTGTAAAGTACTTAGGACAGAGCCTGTCACAGAATAGGTGCACACTAAAGTCTTGTTTCCTTTCTTCCCATTTCAAGGTTAAAAATCTTTAAATCTTTCAGTGATACCTTTACTTTCTATATGTAGCTGTCACAACCAAACAAACAAAATCTGGTACAGTGAACGCCAAGTTGTATATCTAAAGTCAGGAGCCCTAGGTTTAAGTCCCCTGCTTCTGACATCGATAGGTTATGTGACCACCTCCTTGTCTCTTATTTTCCTATCTACCAAATAAGGGGGGATGAATTGGATGGCCCCCGGGGTCCTTTCCAATTCTGCTATTGCATGATTCTAGGAAAAGGGGATTGTTTTTAATCAACAGTGACTGAGTCATTCTCAATGATTTACAGCAGTTATGGAAAATGTATATACTAATCTGTTCCCTGAAAAAAAAATCCTTTTTCCTGCAAAGGCTCATGGATTGTTTTCTTTTTGTGGAATGCTATATGCAATCATGGGTTTCTTTCTTGCCCAAGAACATAGTAAGAATAGGTGGTGAAGTAGTGTGGGGGCAATAGAAGAGCCAGCCAATTAGGGGGAAGCTTTCTTTCAATCTGGGCCCAGGAGATATGAAAGTAAAAGCTTAGAAAGGGCTCCCCACAAATTGCTGCTCTCCCTTTCCATTTATTGGTCAGAAAAATTGGCAGGAAAGTGAAAATAACACCTGTAGTTATAAGAGCTCAGCAGGATTGTATCTTTAACGAAGGGAGCCACAATGCCCAGTTTGCCTGGATAGGTGGGATTCTGAAAAATGTGGCTGATCACATCTCACCATATATACATGGGGATAATTCTGCAACCTATTATTCAACCCAACCTAACCTTGCTGTCTTTGTTCATCAACTACCCTTCAGAGCCCACTACTGAATCAGGAACTCTCTGTGCTGCCAGAAAGAACTTTGCTCTGGCTTATTGTAGAGCTCAAGGACAATTCAATTAACTGCCTTTGGAGAGTCTGATTCCCTAGCAGTCACTCTTTTATAACATAAACTTCACTCCTTTCTCTTTCCCCAACCACTCTCCACTCTCCCAACCAAATAATAACAACAACAGCAACAGTAACAATAACAACCTGAGGGAAAATACAGAGTAAAGTTTTCCGAATCAAACTATTCACCATTTTTTTTTTGTTGAAAAGACATTTCCAGAAAAGAAAATCAAGCTTCAAACAAATGGACTTTCCCAATCTTACCTGAGAATAAGTACTATATTTTCTCCAAATAAGATAAAGATTGGGACTAGATATGTGAATGCTGGTAAAGGGGATTCTCGGATAAAGAAACTCCTTCTAGTAATGCAAGTTAATCTCTTCTCTGAAACTTTATAATCTTAGAGAGTCTGGAACATTGAGTGGTTAAGAGATTCAACCAAGATCACATAGTCATTGTGTGATCAGGCAGAATTTCTACTTCACCATGCTATTTTATATAATGTGTGAAAAAAATGTCACAAATTTAACTTAAAGGTTCCCACTAAAAAATCCCCTCATCAAATACTTAAATTTTTATATGTTCAATTGTATCCTAAGTAATTTTTATTGATACTTTAAAAGCAATACCTCTGGTCCCCTGAAAATGTCGTGGTAAATTTTTATTATAAATGCTCTCTTCCAATAAAACCATATAAATAGAGTTGGACTCACCTTTTATCTCCCCTTCCCCCCATTTCCCTGCTGGAGCTATTGGGCGAATCTAGCTTCATGTGGAAAGTCTTTTGGTCTCCCTTATGATGCATTCCATTTCGTGACAATGAAACACTTGTAATTTGTCTGATGATCTATCTCTTTTTGTTGTTGTTCAGTCATTTCAGTCATGTCCGACTTTTTGTGACCCCATTTGGGGTTTTCCTGGCAAAGACACTGGAGTAATTTGTCATTTCCGTCTCCAGATTAAAGCAAACAGAAGTTGTGACTTGCTGAGTGTCACAAAGTTAGTAAGTGTCTGAGGCCAAATTTGAATTTAGGTCTTCCTGACTCCAGGCCCAGAATTCTATCCATTAAGCCATGTAAACTGCCTCTATATTTTGTGTTTGTAGAATATGTATTACATACACACACATTCGTAGATACATGTACGTGTATCACCCCATCCTCCACCCTACCTCCCAGAGAGCTGGCTGTGAAACAGTTACTAGTCACTGCTTTTTTTGATCTATACTAGCTCTGTGACCATGGGCAAGTTATTTAACCTCACTGAGCCTCAGTTACCTTGTCTGTAAAACAGGAGTAATAATGTCTACAATATCAAACCTTTCTGATTTATTGCAAGACTCAAATAAGACAATGTATGGAAAGTGATGTGCACATTTTAGCATGCTACATAAATATCAGATATTAGCATTATACTACCTCCCAGAATCCATTTTGAGAGTCATTTTGGAACTTGCTAAGAGTAAAGGATCTGAGGGGCCCTTGATTATTCCTTGGCAGAAAGGCATTCATGAAGATATTTCCTGGAGAATTTGGACAGGTACATTTGTATCCCAGAACGGAACTCAAAGCAAGTTAATCCGCAGGAAACAAGATGCAGGGCACTGCTAATCCTGTCATTTGCCTGGTGGCATGCAGCTCTGTGCTGGACTATCTCTTTGAGTTACATAATAAGGGAGGTTCAGGGCATTCTAGGCTCTGTAGTTTCCTTTACTATTGGAGAGGGGAGTTCTTCTGGACCTCATTAGAGACCATGGTATAGAACAAGCCTATAGATCACTAAAACAAATTTAAAACAAGTCAGGTTTTTAAAAGCCATCTTTGAAGGAAGGGTTAAACTTTAAAAGAATTTTCTCATTGTCATAACCAAACGACTTTCATAACAAAAGCCAAAAATATTCTTATTGTTACATGTGTTTATCTTTTAATGATTAAAAAATTAATTTGTAGCCTACACCCTTGCTTGGAAACTGTGACTATTTTCAGCTCATTGCCAAAGAAAAAAAATGGTTTGACATAGTAGAAAATGAAGTGATATGGAAATTGGATAAATTAAAAGGCATTCATAGTCTTTTTTTCTTCTTCAGGAAGTCTAAAAGAAATTGTAAGAAACATTGTGATTATTGTTTTTCTCATTTGCATTTACACAGTGCCTTCCCTACAAGAAGTTTAATTGACCAGTGTGCTTTTTTTAGGTTCTCATGTCATGTATTATATAACGTTTTTTTTTTAAAGGCTTTCTAAAACTCTGCCAGTGTCCACATTTCTTATCTCAAGGGCATTTGTCTGTCTCAATCCATCACAGAGGTGTGTATATTTCTGAAGTAGGAGAAACTAGCACTGTGCTTGTCTATATATTTATTATAAACACCCCTAACTTTTAATGTCTGTGAGTATAAAAGTGTATAGATTCATACTTCTATAAAATTGTGTTTGTACCCAATGAAGTGATCCATCTCAACTAAAGGCAAACATCTAAATGCACATATGCACACACACTAATGCACACACCCACCCACCCACACACACACACACACACACCCACACACACACACACACACACCATACACATATTCCCTGTGGGTGTACAAAGAGGAATCTACCCCCTAAAAAGTGGGCAGAGGAAGAATATCTATAATCCTCAAGAAACCAGGATTGTGGGAATGTCCCTCAAACTTAACCCCAAAGAAAGAACTTAGCAACTACAGGACAATTCCTTTTAGGACCAGAGAGATAGAGTTATTAAGGGATGAATTCAACAGTGTCACTTTAGTGACAGGTAGATAAGGGAGGTTCTGAGGAAACAGAAATGGGAACATATTTAACTTTTTAAAATGGAAATTATAATAATTTACATGAATAGTGTGTTAAGTTTTATAATGTGCTTACATACATGATCTCATTTGATCTTCAAAGCAATCATGAAGTTGGTGTTTTTGTCACAGATAAGGACACTGAGGTTCAGAAGTATTCTACAACATCCATAATCACATGGCTAGTAAACATCTGAAGTGGGACTTGAACCAGGTCTTCTTGACTCCAAAGTCAGCACTTTCAATCCTCTACCACAGAGAGAAGCAGTCATCAAACAATAAACCAACCACATTGAAACCAATTACTGTTAAAATTATTAGAATAGATTATTAAAGTGATAGTTTGTGGACACTTAGAAAAAAAGATGGTTGTTATAAGCCACTATAATATATTAGTTGATAATAAATCAAGTCAGATTAGCCTCATTTTCTTTTTTTTTTTTTTGGACAAGTTTATTAAACCAGTAGATCAAGGGAATGCTATGCACATTGTCCATCTGGATTTAATCATGGCATCTGACAATATTTCCCTATATCCTTGGGGACAAGAGGTAGAGATGTGGTCTGAATGATAGCACAGTGAGGTGGATTTGAACCCGGCTGGATGACTAAACCCAGAAGGTGATCATTTGAAAGAATATCAATAAGTCAATATAAATTTGGATGGATATCTTAGGACGTGTTACAGGACTCTGTCCTCAGATTTCTTTTATTTGACATATTTATCAAAGATAAAGCTTAAAGCATAGGTGGCACACATATTATATTTGCAGATGACACCAAGCTAGAAGGGTAGTGGATATGCTGAATGACAAAAGAGAGATCCAAAATGACTGAAGACAATGAGATGCAATTAAATGAAGTTTGAAGATAAATGTACATAAAAGACAGAGGAGATGTAAGTAAAATACCAGTTCATGTAAAAAATATTTCAGAGTTCCAGTTAACTGTGTGTTCAATATGACTTAATAGTATAACATGGCATTTAAAAAAAGACCACACCCCTAATGTTACTTGTGTTAATAGAAGCATAGAACAAGGAAGGTTAGATCCCCCGTATTCTACCTTAGTTCATAAATAGACTATGGTATTTAGTTCTGGGTGTCACATTGTAGAGTTGAATTGTGACCTGTGAAGGTGGAAAAGAATGTTCAAGGGAATAGAAACCATGGCACACAAGGATTGGTTGAAGAAGCTGGATAAGGATGAATATATCTTAGAGAAGACTTAAAGTAATATGACAGGAGCCATAAAAGTATACCATGTGGATGAGGAAGGAGATGTGATCTACTTGACTACAGAAGGCAAAACTAGAACCAGTGGGTCAAGGGAAGCATTTATCAGTCAAATGCAAGGAAAAACTTTATAACAATTCAATCTGTTCCAAAGTGGAATGAGCTGCTTTGAAAGATGTCATAAGATGTCTTCAAGGTTATATCAGATGACTGTTTGTCAGGAATATTGTAGGCATAGGTATATGATGGACTAGATAACTGCTGAGGTCACTTACAACTCAGAGATTATCTAATTTCCTCTGGGATTGAAAACTAAAGTTACATTCCCCATCATTTTGGAGGGAATTGGGAAGTTTTCCTGTCCCATGAGAGGTCATGACAAGAGCAGGAGGAATTCCATACTATCAAAATTAGTAAATATAAATGTTTTTAATCTAAAGGGCACTAATATTTTTGAACATGAATTTCTTTGTTGTTGACTTTTTCTTTGGATCACTTGGGTATCTAACTAGACAGAGTGATAGACATTCAGGCAGATAGATAGATAGATAGATAGATAGATAGATAGATAGATAGATAGATAGATAGATAGATGATAAATAGATAGATATGGATGGATGAGAAAGAAAGGAAAGACAGATACAATCTATAAAAGAGATAGTCACAGACAAAACAAAGAAATATATTGAAAGATCTTTGTGTCCTTTGTAATGAAAATATTCATACTTACTAATTCCTACAGTGTGGAATTCCTCTTACTCATGTCATAATCTCTCATGGAACAGGAAAGTTTCCAAGATCTCTCTCTCTCTCTCTCTCTCTCTCTCTCTCTCTCTCTCTCTCTCTTTCTCTCTCTCTCTCTCCCTCCCTCCCTCCCTCCTTCCCTCCCTCCATCTGGAATAAGAATTTCCACTCCCTTTTCATAATCTTCTCACTTCCTTATATACCCACCCAGCTTGTGCAGTGATCTAAGGAACACATCTAGGGGAAAACACTAAAAGAGTAATCCATCAATCAACCTATCAGAGACTGTAAAAATATATTTCATCATTTCAACAAATTTGGTGGTAAACTAACTAAAAGTGGACAGAAACTTCAGGTGATCTATGGTTGTTATTTGGTGCAATGTATGCTTCAACATCATTTATCACTTTTCACAAGCCAGTTTATTAAAGCATTTTATATCCAGAGATAAAAACAAATAAATTAATAACCAACAGTTAATACCAAATATAAGATTAAGATTTAGTACATATTAATATGGGGCAGAGGTTTGGGTCAATTTGTATTGCTTCTGAACCAACTTATATTTATGGCTCGCAACTGCCCACATAGTGTTCATGTTAAACTAAAGATTTCCAACAGATTTGTTCAACATGGCTCCATACTACATGTTACCAGAACTTTTTTTTTTGAAGCAATTGGGGTTAAGTAACTTGCCCAAGGTTACACGGCCAGTCATTATTTGTGTGTGGGTGCTCATTTTCTGAGGCCAGATTCGATCTCGGGTCATCCCAACTCCGAGGCCGGCGCTCTTACTCACTGCGCCACCTAGCCGCCCCTACCAGAACTTCTTTCTGAGACTCTGCCTCAAGTTCAGAACCTGGCTCATTCTCCATTTCCCACTGATCTCTAGGATTGATGCACTGAACTGGGAAATTCAATAGCCATCATTTACATGCTAGGTGCTTCTCTCACACCAAGCTTCTGAGTTGCTCCCTTGTTTCACCTTTTGCATCTATCATTCTGTGCTGTTTAAGGAACTGCAGAGGAAAAACAGACATAAAAAGCTATGTGTGCATCATGTTTTCACTAGCCATACTAAACAACAGTTGTTGTTCCTTATTATTGTTCCTTATTTTCTCTCCACTTCTAAAAGAATTAAGGCTCAGAGAACATTCATATATCTAAGACCTTGATCCTAAATAGATACAGCAAAAGCCTTAAAGTCATCCAACAAAGAAAAAAAGTCTCCATTGTTTTAAGATGAGTATAATAAATGAATCAGGAAAATTTACAGTCAGAATCTCATTTATGTGCAGGATCATCCAATTAACTCAATTAACGTTTTGTTTATTAAAAAAGAGGAAAAGCCTCTTAGGAAAAGGATAAATCTATAAAGATATGTATTGTTTAGGACTCATCTTCTTGAAGGTTTAGTAAGAATCATTTTAGGTATATTTTTAAAAGCATCTGATCGTATAGTGCTGCCTTTAAATGAAAGCAGTAAATAAAACCTCAACTAATTGTCTTGATTACATTTTCATATATTAAAGACAACCAGCTATGTAATTATAGTTTGGGATTCTGCTTGCTTAGACATAATTTGTCACTTTTCACAAGTCAGTTTTTTTTAAAGCTTTTCCTTTAAGTGGTTCACTTTCCATATCATCACATTTAATCAATTGTTATTAGCCAAAGGAGGAGGGGAAAGGGAATCACTTAAATAAGAACTGATTTACAAGTTAATTTGAATCAAGATGTGATCCTTAACAAAAAGACATCAAGAAGAATAATCTTTGGTTTCTCATTAATTTCCAACTTAATTCTATTATGACTTTTTTGCTCGCAATTTAACTTTCACTTTTCAAAAAACTCCTGTCCAACATATAAAATGAATCATAAGTTATATCTCCACCCACAAGCCATTCCTGTATTCTCTGACCTTAAAATGAAGATGAACTAATTTTAAACTTATGATTAATAGACTGAATTCCATTTCCATAGATAATTATGAACCACATATGCTAATTTTAAAATGTTTAAAAATAAAATCATTTTCCAACACATACTAATTTCATACAATTAAGTAATTCAAAATACAATCCTCCTTGATATCTGAAACAAAATCTGAAGGAAAAACACAAGAAATATGAAATTGGTTTCATTGTTTTGTAATGTCTTTTAATTAGAGATGTACGTGGTAGGCATGACTTATAGTGGTTATTTTAAAGAATTATTCATAATCAAATATTACTAACAGCTTGTGAGTTTGTGACAGTTCTATGAGAACTGAAGAATTTTCATATACTAAGATGTCTTGATTATAGCAGACTATGCTTTTTATTTTCTGCAGAGGCTTTTAAAATTTTCAGTACTAATATGAAAAGAATGTCATAACCAGAGATTTAAATGGATAAAATGCAATGCTGCCACTTCCTTCTAACAAATCAAAACTTCAAAAACTCATAAGGTGATATTCAGGGTTTCTGTTATATAACCCTTCAACAAACAATGAAATGTTATTGATTTTCCATTTTAAAGCCTAGCCAATGTACCTCAGAATAAATAAGCAATAAAATAAATTAAAAGTAAATGAAACCATATGTTAAAAATCCTGAGATCACAAAGAGAACAGTTGGTAGATGTTTAAATTGGAATTAAAGTTAAATATTTATGTTGTTTCATTTGGCAAACCGGACATGTTCATTCTCAAAGGAGACAACACATTCCAAATGGTGTGTTCCATCCATTCTTCTCTCTAACCTCATTCATAAAGCAACCATTCAGTTACGCAATGGGATAACCCATGCTTAATGAGCACTGGTTGATGTTTAATGTTAATTGCTATTTATACAAATGAACAACTATCATCCATTTTTATACCTAACAATTTAGGAAAAACCCACATGCATGTACACCTACATACCTGATCAGAAAAAGCAAACATATGTGATGTTTTAAATAGAAAATTGCAACAGACAATTGAACTGACACAAGGCATATGATACAAGGCATATGAATGATCTCACGTACTCCAGAGTGTACAAAATGAGTAGGTTGCCTGAGCAAAGGACATAAAAGACTGTCTCTCTGATTGACCAAGCCCTACTATGTTTGCAATTACCCCCTAGTATTGGTAGTGATTCCTGTGTGGAGAAAACAGATTTTCTGGAATGTGATGATCTCTTTCATCTGCATTTCTGGGGCTCTTAAGGAAGTGTATGACCTGATTGCACTTAAGAAATTGTTGTACCTGGACCTGGCTGAGCTTTCCTTTAAGCTTTAAGTGCCTGCATTTGTATGGAGAACACCAACTGAAAAAGCCAGAGAGGAGCATTTGGATTAATGCAAATGCATTATTGCTGTATTCTTCTGACTTTTGTTAGCTGTGGTTTACATGCAAGACATGCACTATTGCTTTCCCTGCAGAGCTCAGGAAAATAATGAATACCCTGTAGACCCAACAAGACAAACACTTTTAGTTACAAGCACACTGTGCACAGATGATTCACTCTCTGCCACAATGACTGAGCCACGGAGTAGGTAGCATTTCAGCCGTGGAAGCTACAAACATTTCCTTTCTAAAGGTCAGGCATAGTTTTGCACTCATAGAAAGAGGAGTTAGGAGGAAAGCATCTCTCTCTCCTCTCTCTCTCTCTCTCTCTCTCTCTCTCTCTCTCTCTCTCTCTCATTCTTCTCTCCCCCCTCCCTCTCTCTCTTCTCTCTCTCTCTCTTCTCTCTCTCTCTCTCTCTCTCTCTCTCTCTCTCTCTCTCTCTCTCTCTCTCTCTCTCTCTCTCTCTCTCTCTCTCTCTTCCTCTCTCTCTCTCTCTCTCTCTCTCTCTCTCTCTCTCTCTCTCTCTCTCTCTCTCTCCTGCCTCTTTTCTTCTCTCTCCTCTCTCCCTTCTCGCTCTTCTCCTCTGTCTCCCCTTTTCATCCCCTTTCCCCTTTCTCCCTTCTCTTCATGCATAACACTTTTATAGACCAACCTGCATGGGCGCTTCGTGTCTCATTGTCAACAACGTGTCCTTCCTTGATCTCCGTCAAATGTTGTGCTAGCTCTATCTAAAACAGCTCTAGATTTAGCGGAGTGATCATGCATGCACAACACACCCGCTCGACACACTCTGAACATACACTCTGATGTTTGCTAACCGGCTTCAACATCAGCACCGGAGCTGTCCCTCCTGCTGCACACGCGTATTTACCAAGGACCCCGCTGTCCTCTGGGAGTTGTAGTACACTCGCTGGGCTCCGGAAACCTATTCAAAATCAAACATACTAAGAAGTGAACTACATCTCCCAGCAAACACTCAAACAGCTTCTTTCCTCTTGCTGGCCCCGGCCACTTAGCCTCTCTCCTCCTTCTCCCTCCTCACTATTGCCGCCGGTCCTCCCTTCCTCTCCCCCTCCCATTTTTTCTGAATACACTGGAGAAAGTGAATCCATCTCAACCAAGTCTAGAGATATTTCATCCCCATCAGCTCCCCTCTAGAAAACACGTTTAAATTCCAGGTTGGCTATCTTACTTCGTATCAGGTCTCAGCACAAACCAAGTGTGCTCTCCTTTTGGACACTTACTCCAAACCCGGAAAGTTTGTGCATTTCCTTGGGGTGAACGGAAAGGTTCACAGTTTTCTTAATTTCATAGACAAACCTTTGGAAGAAAGAATATTAACTCCCGCACACACACCCTAAAGAAAAAAGATCCTCAACGCATACTTATGGAGAGCAATAATCCATGGCCACAATAATATACATGAGCGGAAATTGAAAGGTTTTTCTTTGCAATCATTCCAGCCAGAACCTCCAGAGTAAGTGTATCTTCCCCACCCACCCACCCTTCCCCTTTCAAGCCCCAAAGGCTTACCTTTCCGTAAAGCTCCATTCTAATCTGAGGTTGGGAGGTTCAAAAGTAATCCCCCCACCTCTGGAGTAAAGGCTGGGGTCTCACGCAGGAAGCAGAATAGAAACTGAAAAGCAGTACACAATGGAGGGGGTTGGGGTGGAGAGGTATGATTGCCCTGTCTAGATGGATGACTTTTTCCACTGAAGAAGGCAGCAGTGGTATATTGAAGTGGTAGCTGCAAGAGAACGAACGGAGAGTCTCTTAGGAAGCACAGCTTAAACGATAGCATTAGTACAACCCCCAGGCCCTCCCCCAGTCACCTTGTACATTCATTAGCACACAGAGACACTGGCCACAGGCTTTGAGCTGATAGGGCAATAGACGATTTACCCAAAGCAAGGAACATAAATGAATGCATTAATCATCAGAGGCCAGAAGCACAGCCACAGAAATGTACAAAACAGAAACTGGTGGGGTTTTATACATACATACATACATACATACATACATACATACATACATACATACATATATATGACTATTAAGTTATTCAACCCTATCCTTACAACAAGATTATCCTTCCCAGAATCAGAAACATACACCACCCAGTCTACTCCAGTTGTTCAAAGAGTGATCACCAATCCCCTCAGTCCTTCTCCCTTTTATTTTAGTAAACTCAGTTTTCTTTTTTTTTCCCTTCAGCTGACTAACAGATGGTTTATGAGTGCATACACGGTTACATGTATTGAGTATCGGCACCTTCTTTACTTACATGTAGTTCATAGACTCATATTAGGCTCATGATTTTAGAGCTGAATGGGGTCTGAGAGATAATCTATTGGAAGCACCACATTTTACAGATGAGGAAACGAAAGGTACAGAAAAGTGAAGTGGGGTGCCCAGAGTTGCTCAATGACTAGGTGGCAGAGCCAGGGTGAACCCAGTTCCTCTTGATTCCTAATCCAGTCATCTTTCCCCAGTCTTAGAGACTGCATTAGAGCATCACACAGAACAAATCACACATCAATCTAACAGTGACCTCCCGGATAAGGTCAAACAAAGGGAGAGAGGGCCATCCTAAGAAAAGCATTATCTCATTTTTGTCTCAAGAGGATGCCTAGGAACAGTATAGAATTTTACAAAGTACAAAAGAGGAATTGATCCATGGGTTTTTTTTTTTTTAAGTCCAGTCACAGAATGTTCAGTTTCCCAGTCCTAATTCAAGGATTCTAGCTACATTAGGTAAAGGTAGTAGATAGATTATACTGAATAGTCTAAAGATACACATTAAAGTATTCACTTCATCCTTTGAGTTTACACGATAGCTATAACAACTCTATCCTTCTGCAATTAAATTAGTGAGTAGACAATACAATATAAAAAATCAACATCAGCATGATGTTTAATGCTCCCAAAATAGTAACTCCTTGAAAATTTCAGTTCTTGGGGCTTTCTATTAAAGTCAACATGAAGGAAATCTTTGTAATTCTCCTTTTTCCATAAGAAATGCATTTATTGTTTTTAATAAACACATAAATACCATTTATAGAAGTCATTTGCTATTCAAGAGTAAAATGTCTTTCCATGTCATTTATAGCATACCTTTTTGTAGCATCCGGGCACCCAGCATCCACCATAAAGGATGTTATTACATTTCTGAGCCGTCATTACTATCTTTTTTAATATCCCATTATCAAGGATTATGAAGTATTGGAACATATAGCTATTTTTTTAGAATGCCAAATGATTAAGACTTTACATTCTTCTAGTAATCTCCCTCTTCTTTAATCTACATTGCAAAATTACTACATGCCTCAGTTTTTCACAGTGCCTTTTAATTTGAAAGAATAACAAATGAGAAATTGACTAAAAGGTTTGAATCTCAAGTAGCTTCCCTGAATTACTCCTTTATCTTCCTTAGCCTCGAATTGAACTGCCCCCTACTGGGCACTCAGGTTGATGGGAAGAAAGGGAAAGAAGCATATGGCTTGAAGTCAGACACATAAACTAAAGCACACCTGGCTTCCATTCTCTGAACAGATGAAGGTAGCCTAGGCTGATTATCTATTTAGATTCAGAAGAGAAACACTTTTATTGATTCCCTCTGGCTTTGCTTAGTGGCTTTATCTATGGATCAAAATATTTGATCACTCAGGCATTTTTCATGTCTGCAAATATCAGGATTGTGTCATGGATCAGGCTCTATGAGATCAATTGTATTCATAGAGTGATAACCTATATTTAACTGGTCTTGTGTAAAGGATTAAAATGCTAGGAATTTTCAGGTGAAAAGATGACACAGTTGTATGGTCCTAACCAGGCCTAATTTTATGCATTGTGGGTGCAATTGAATAAAAACACATTTTGACTTCTGTACTAAACTATCAACTTTTCCTTAAAGTTCTGCAAGCAGAAAGGGAGTGGGGTGCCATAACAAAATCAAAGACTCCTGGCCATCAAGACCCAGAAAATGTGGCATTCTTTAGGTATAGGATATGGCCAAAGAAATAGAAATTAATGCAAGGGAATGGGGATCAGTAGTTGGCAAGAAGAACCAAAACTGCCAAATGGGTAGTCAGTTCAAGTCAACAAGCATTTATTAAATACCTACTATGTTCCAGATGTTGCACTAATTGTTGGGGATACAGAGAAAGGCAAATAATGTTCCCTATTCTCAAAGCTAATGGGGGAGACAACATGCAAATAACTATGAACATATGACATATATACATACACATATGTGTTTATGCTGCAAACATATATATAATTATATACATATGTGTATATAATTATATATACATACACATATATATGTATATCAAATTAGAGATGGAGATGAAGAAGGGGAGAATTTCAGTCATGGGGGGCATAGCCAGTGCAAATACCCAGAGCTGGAAGATTGAGTGTTAGATGCAAGGAATAGCAAGACTTTCAGAATTATAGAGTATATAGACAGGATTAAGATGTAAGAGACTAGAAAGGTAGAAAGGGACATATTTCAAAAACCAAACAAAGGATTTATATTGAATCTTGGAGATGATATGGAATCAATGCAGTTTGTTGAGTGGGGGGTGATGTGGGTAACATGGTCGGAGTCCTCCATTTTGGGAAGATCACTTTGACAGCTAAGTGGAGGACAGACAGAAGTGTGGAGAGATGTGAGACAGGGAGACCAACCAGAAGATTATTGCAAGAGCTCAGAGGTGATAAGGATCTGTAAAAAGGTGTTTTGTGTGTCAGGTGCTGGTGTCAGGAGAAAAGAAGAAATATACTAGAGATATTCTGAAGGTTTTGGCAACTGATTGGCTATGAGGAATGAGAGAGGAAGGAATCGAGAATGACACCTAGACTATGAGCCTGTGTGACTGGGATGGTGGTGCCCTTTATGATAACAGGGAAGCTGGGGAGAGGAAAGGCTTGTGGAAGAGGGGAAATATAATGAGTACTGAATAATGAGTTTGGGTATATTGAGCTTAAAATGTCTGTAGAACATCTAGTTCAGGATGTCCAATATGCATCGGGACATGTGAAACTGGAGGTCACACACACATATACATATATATAACATGTACATACATGTACACACATATATACATATATATAACACGTACATATACACACATATATACATATATATAACACATACATATATATAACACATACATACATATACACACATATATACATATATATAACACGTACATATACACACATATATACATATATATAACACATACATATACACACATATATACATATATAACACGTACATACACACACATATATACATATATATAACACGTACATATACACACATATATACATATATATAACACGTACATATACACACATATATACATATATATAACACGTACATATACACACATATATACATATATATAACACGTACATATACACACATATATACATATATATAACACATACATACATATACACACATATATACATATATATAACACGTATATACATATACACACATATATACATATATATGTATGTGTGTGTTCATTATCATTAATATTATTTTTCCATCTAAGTGCTACTTAATCCTGAAACGATAGTACAGAGTAGAGAGATTGGTATATTTTAACAACTATTTCAGGTCCCAGAATTTTACCAACAGGGAAATTTTTCTTTGTGGGGCCTGCCACCATAATTGAGACATATTCTATGTTCTGACTTGTCCTGATCTTGAAGACATACTGCCTTCATAGCACCAAACAGAACTGACTTGTGTTACCTTTGGAAAAAGTTAAAATGATCCCTAACATAATTAATGATTTTTTTAAAGCAATTGGGGTTAAGTAACTTACACGTCCAGTCATTATTTATATGTGGGAGCTCATTTTCTGAGGCCGGAACCAATCCCCGGTCATCCCACCTCTGGGGTTGGTGCTTACTCACCAATTAATAATGTTTTTTAATAAAAAATATTTTAATTCACATGTGTTTGGTTTGTTTTCAACCTTACAAGTAAATAGAATCAAATTCCATTGTATAATATTGAATATACTCCCAAGGAAGCCATAAAGACATTTATTTTGCTAGCATAAACATAATGACATTTTCCCATTTTGAATATTCAGAGTCTGAATTTCTTAGTAAGACCCCAAAATGAATATTGTTCCCAGGTACTATGACAAGAATCAGTCCCTTATAAACTGTTGTAAACATTTCATTCCTTTTTTCTCTCCTTTTCTTTTTCTGCTATACTTAGGAGAAGAAGATGCTATGCTACATTTTACCCTGGAATTATTAGTTTTATTGTATATTTCCCCATAATGCATCTCATTTGGAAACTGTCAGTGTTTCCATATGAAGGTAAGAATGTATTTGATTTATAGGATAATTGTATTAATTTTCAAATTCAAAATTTCTGATAAAATATACAATTTAAAATTCACTCATATCTTATAGTTTTAGAGCAATGAAATTAGGCATTAAAAGCATCAGAGAAGCAGGAAACTAAAGATAAAAAAAGAAATCTAAGATGACTTGCAATATATTGATTTTTATTATATTAAGTAGAAAGGGAAGAAGGGTTAGATTAAGCCACCTCTAGTGTCCCTTCCAATATAAAATACTATGATCTTATGTGTTCCAATCAATTCAATTAGAAAATATTCATTTGTCAAATTATTACTTTGTGTGAGGATTCAAATCTAAAGTGAAACAGACCCAACCCAAAAGAAACCAATATTTTTCTAGGAAAAAATTACATGTATATAGATGAATAAATGCAAGGTAATTTGAGATGGAATAAAGTACTAACACAGGATGATGGAAGGTTTCATGGAGTAGGTGGTACTTGGGATCATCTCTGACAGAAAAAAAGGGGTTTTGAGGAGTAGAAACAAGGCAGGGATGGCTTCTAGACATGGAATCCTTGTGCAAATATACTGAAGGATGGGATAGATTGTTAAGTTTGGTGAATAGCTAGTAGGGAAGGTTGACTAAAACATAGACTTATGAAGGGAAATAATGTTAAGTAAATTTGGAAAGATAGAAGACAGATTCTGTAAATGTCAGGTTAAGGAGTTTGTTTCTCAGACACAAAAGGGAACCATAGAAAGTTGCTCAGCAAGAAAGTGACAGTTAACACAGTCAAACTTGTGCTTTAGGAAGATTATTTTTATCAAGCATTTAGAGGTTGGATTGTAGAGGAGATAGATTATAGGGAAAACAATTAAGAGGCTATTACAATATTCTAGGCAATTATAATCAACTGAGGTGGCCATAGGAGTATAGAAAATTAGATTGATTCAAAAGTGTGGAGAGATTGTCAATAGAACTTGGCAATTGCTTGTATATGAGAAGGCAAGGAAAAGTAAGAGTCAAAGATAACTTCAAAAACACAAACCTGGGAGACTAAGATGGTAGTATTCAGGGCAGAAAAAAAATGTTTAGAGCAAGGATGGTTAAGGGGAGGATATTTTGAACATATTTGAGATGTTGATTGGAAACCCAACAGAGATACCCAATAGGCAATTATGGGATAGGACTTTTGGCCTGAGATTCGGAATAGATAGGTAAAGCAAATTTAGGAATTATCTGCATAAAATTAGAATGTAATAATTATAATATGATTCAGGAAAGGAGACTGAAAAAGAAGAGGGGCAGGAGAAGAAGGAGCAAGATCAGTATTAAAGAAGTTGAGGGTGGAGAGTGTCCAGGAGAAAGGGGGTAGTCATCTGAATCAAAAATTGCAGAGAGGTCAAGGAGGAAAAAGCCTGAGAAAAAGATCGATGGGGAAATCTTGAGAGAATGTTTTCAGTCAAGAAGTGGGAGTGGAAGTATGATTATGAAGAGTTGGGAAATGAGTGGGGTGATTAAGAAGGGTAGGCAGTATATGTCAGCAATGTTTCTTTGTAATTTAGCAAGGAAAGGGAGGAGATATGTCAGACAATAGTTCAAAGGTAGGAGAGAGTCAAGCAAATGTGTTTTAAAGATAGGTGAGATCTGAGAGTGTTTCAACTTAGGGGAGCCCTCTCTCCTACCTCATCATACGTGTATAGCTTCTGCACTTACCCCATGCTCCAGAAATTACCTTTCTTTTCCAAATGCAGTAGGAAGCCTAGAAGATTTTAAAAAAAAATCAAGCCTCTCACACCAAAAGGGTTTTCCTCCCATTTGTGGACTTTCACAATTTCCCTCACCTAAATACAGAAGGGGAAGGCTTCTAGGTTTATCTCAGGTTCATACCCTTTGTATACTTTTTGCCTGGCATGTGACACTGTAACATCATCTCCCACCCCCACCCCCATTGTGCTCTATTGACTCTGGTTCCCAGGTTCAGACCAGATGTCTCAACCAGACTTATTATTAAAACTAATTCACTCTCCCTCCTTCTTATCTGTAAATATGGACATTAAGTTAAAAAATGCCATAGACAGTTTAGGTTTCTGCTGATTAAAATAATATCATGGGCAAGTGTATGGCACAGTGAATAGAATGTTGAGGTTGAAGTCAGGAAAACCTCAGTTTGAATGTTGCCTCAGAAACTAGCCGTGGGACCTGTGCAAGTCACTTCAACTCCTTGTCTCTATTTCCTCATCTGTTAAGAGGAGGTATTGGTAGCACCAACATCCTAGGGCTTGTTGTGAGGATCAAACAAAATAATAGATGCAAAGCACTTTTTAACATTTAAGCTTTATAAGAATGCTGGGTGCTATGAGTGCTGTGATCAGACTTAGTGGCTTAGAAAGTGAGCATTTAGGACAAAGACTACAACTTTTTAAGCAGGAAGCTTATAGAGAGCAGTTAGCCCACAGTACATATCACTTCCCTGACAGAGTCAGGAAAACTGTCACCTTCTCTCTCCCCTCATTAAATCCCAAGTGAAGATTTCACACACGTCAAAGTTCATGCTTGGATTGTCTCCATCACTTTTGGTTCAGGAATTATCAGTCAATCATGCTGATTCAATGCATGCCATCAACTCCTTATGACTTCTTTCTCATATCTACTTCCTGATTGCAGTACAGTCCTCCTCCTTCTCACTTGCTATGGCTTCCTACCACACATCAATTTGCTTGTCATGGCTTCCTCCTTTATCTACCCACAAGGCCCCTTTAAATTCCAAGGTCAGGATCAAGGGATGAAATTTATGAATCTTGGTTACTACCTATCCAAGGTCAGTGGAGAGGGAAGAGAAGGAGAGGGGAGAGAAATCTATAGCAAAAACTCTCTGGAGTTACATAAAAATAGTGAGAACACGTGTGTAGAGACCAGACTGAATATGCCCTTGAAACTGGCTGAAATGTCAATTTCTACAAGATCACCTACCATGACAAGGTCCAGGCAGAAAGAGAACCCTGAGGCTTTGCGGATCACTATTTTGCACTTGAATGCCCATGTACTTCCTTATAATTTCAAGTCCCAGTGTTACTAAAAATCACAGAATTGATGTACATTCAGTCTGTGGTCCTAAAATCACAGGACAACAAAAAGATGTCTAATCTTCTATTTGTTTTCATTTTGCTCAATGAGCATGAAACAAGAGAATTACAGCTTCCTCTTCAAATTAATATTACTCAAAAGAAGTTCCAATATTTCCAACAGAATCATTCAAAAGTATAAATTTCAGGGAATTTATTTTGTGCTAGAAATGCTATGTCATTATGAGAACCAAGCTGTTGTGGTAGGATTGGGGCTAAAGAATGACTGGGATTTTCAAATAAATATAAATATAATAAATTATATATATATAATAAATATAAAGTCTTTTCAAGACTTATTTTCTCTTTGCTTTGTCAGTCATTTCAGTATGTTTTTTTTTCTGAAGAAAAATAATTATAAGAGATAAAATTACAGAGCACACTTTTCTCTTAAACCATTTTTTGGTTATTATTACTTAGAGCCTGCCAATAATTTAGCCAATTAAAAGATATGGAATTGCCCTGGAACAGCAACATTCTCTTCCAAATTCAGTCACTTAGCAAAAAATAACTATTTAAAATCCTATTAGATATTTCACCCAGTAGTAATCCAGCTTCTTTCCCAGTCTTCAGGTTCTTAGGAGTGCCTGACAGTTGGATTATTGTACAGGTGTAGCAGGTAGAGTGCACTATAATTAGCACTTGACCATATTTAAGAGTAAGCACCAGGTATTACCAATTAAATGCATGCACGTTCGTCTCACACACACACACACACACACACACACACACACACACACACACTTATCATTGTTTAATTACTAAAATAATCAATCCAAAAAACATTTATCCAGTGCCTACTCTGTTATTGGTATCAAACTCAAACAGAAAACACATCCCTGTGGGCTGCACATTGACTTAGAAAACCACAAATTAATGTCATGAGAGTGTCCCCCACATATAGAATGGGGGTGTTGTGTGTGGCTCAAAGGGAAGCAGAATAAACATCTCCAACCTCTTCTCTTCCCACCTTTCTCCAAGGGAGACTTTCCTTACTGCCAGGAGGGGAAGCAAGAGGATGGGGCCAGAATCCAGGCCACTCTGCTCTCCTCAAAGAAAGAGAGGGTGCTAGGCTAGAATTATATCTATCTGTTCTTTTAAACATTATTAATCAAGGGAATAGAGTTTTGGGGTTTAAGCTAAACTTCCAGCTGTTAATTCTTAATGGGGAAAGGAGGACCCCAAGCTTTATATCCAATGTTTGACTTCTTTCCCACCAAATGCCAATTTCATAATGAACATACATAGGAAGTAGTAAAGAAGACTCATTTATCTACAACCATGGCCAAAAACAAGAAATCAGAGGAAATGTATATATGAGAATACATGCCATACAATACAGAGTGAAGAAGTTCTCCCATTGGGAGCAAGGTCCGTCAGCTCAAGGGCAGCTAGGTAGCACAGTGGGTAGAGTGTCAGGTCTAGAGTTCGGAAGACATTTTCCTGAGTTTAAATCTGGCCTCAGACACTTATTAGCTATGTGACCCTGGGCAAATCACTTAACTCTGTCTGCCTTAGTTCCTCTTCTAGAAAATGAGCTGGAGAAGGAAAGAGCAAACCACCCCAGTATCTCTGCCAAGAAAACCCCAAATGGGCTCAACTGAGAAAGAGCTCCAGATCTCACTGCAGGGGAGACTCCCCAAAGTCTCTGTGTAGCTGTCTGGAAAGAGGGACATTAACTCCTCTCATGTAGGCTTCTTTCCAGAGTCTTATTTTCCCATCAGCAACCTGGAGAGGCATTGGCATTGTTATCTTCTCTATTCCATTTCCAAGATGGAAGCCAGAAGCACCTGGAGAGACTGAAAAGATGTAGGGAGGCTGAAAAAAGACTCCAAAAAGTCCTGACTCGAGGTCTCCCTCTCTTACTTTGGCCAACTCCACCCCACCCCTCACATAGATGCAGGGCATTCATCTCCACCAGTCCCATTCCAAGGAGCTTTAGGACTTGGGTTACATTATCTATGCAGTATTGTATTTTCATTTATTTTATTAAACATTTCCCAATTATATTTGAATCTGGTTTGGGCTCATTTGGGAGTTTTGTGGCTGCTTACTGCTGGTGGGCTGTGAGTTTTACACCTCTGCAACAGATAACCTGAGATATGAAAATTGGATGTCAGCAGAGAGAAGTAGATTGGATATATAGATCTGGGAGCCATCCATATAGAGATGAGAGTTGAATTTATGGGAACTGAAGAGGTCACTAAGAGTGAAAAGAAAGAAGATGAAAACACCAATAGTGCCCGGAGGTACACCTTTGCCAAGAGGGTAAGGCATGGATGTTCCTGCACAAAAACCTGAAGAAATGTCAAACCAGTAGAAAGAGAATTACAACACAGTAGTGTCACAAAAACCTAGGGGAAATAGAGGATCAAGTAGAGAGCCGCCAATAGTGTCAAAATGCTACAGAGAGTTCCAGAAGGGTGATGACCAAGAACTGCATTTAGCAATAATCATGGGTAACCTTGGAAAGAGCAGTTTCAGTTGAGTGCTAGAGATGGAAGCCAGATTACAAGGGGCTTAGGAGTGGGAGGTGAGACAAGAGGAGGCAAGGGGTATAAATAAATATAACCACCAGTTTGACCATGAAGGGGAAGAAAAATATAGAGTGATATCATGAAAGTATAATCAATTAAATCAATAATAATCAATTAAAGATTTATTAAGGAACAGAGAAAGAGAGAGAGAGAGAGAGAGAGAGAGAGAGAGAGAGAGAGAGAGAGAGAGAGAGAGAGAGAGATCTGGGAATGTTTATAGGTATCAAAGAAGGTAGAGAGTTTGACAGTCAACAAAATAAGAGTTAAAGAACTGTAATGTAGGAATGAATGCTCAGTTGAGTCTGAATAATATCATTTTGTAGTGAACTCTGTTGGCGTTGTTAGAGGATTACTTCCAGTGGAACTGCATCATGTGAGAGGAAAAGGAAGAGGCATATGAAGATTAAAAAAAAATGAGAACTGATAGCAAAATGGGGCAAAGACGTCAAGGGCAGAGGATGGTAACTGTCATACACACCACCCAACACCAGAAGGCGATGTACAGAATCAAAGTCTCCAGGGCTCTCAGAGAGCTTGCTGTCTCTAATCACTTAGCTCCAATTCTGTTGGAGTGTTACTACTTTGTTTTCCTTCATCCTGGGGTTTGTACACATGAATTTCCAAAACAAATCTCATGGCACTTTATGTCTCTGCTCTATTTGCAGGAAATGCTTCTGCTTTGTCTAGACTGCTTTCCAATCACTCAATGTGTAGTTCGAGTATATGTTTGATATAATAAGAACATAGGAAAACTGAAGTAGGCAGCTAGGTCATGCAGCCGATAAAGTGCTAGGCTTAGAGTCAGAAAGACTCACCTTCCTGAGTTCAAATCCAGCCTCACTTGCTAGCTGTGTGACCCTGGGCAAGTCACTTAACCCCATTTGCCTCTTTTCCTCATCCATATCTGGAGATGGAAATGGCAAACCACTCCAGTATCTTTGTCAAGAAAACCCACAGAATGGGGTCATGAAGAGTCTGACATGACTGAAATGACTGAACAATGACAACAAAACAGAAGCATCCTTTGAGGTTAAAAGTAGCACTTAGTTATCTGTAGATTTAGCCACAAGCTTTAATCTCCTGGTCTCAGTAGTCACATTCTAATGAAAGCCACAAGCTTGGCGAATAGGAATGAACTAGGAGGTCTATGTACCTGCTCCTAATGAAGGAAAGCACTTCTGCCTAGCCTTAGAATCACTCTAGGGCTCTATCGCAGAAGCTCAGCTCACTATAGCCTCTGGTCTAGTTATCTTCATGCCAGTCCCCATCCTGCTTTGCACTATTCATGCTTCAGCTCCACAACTTGGGAACTGACTGGTCTCTCTCATTCAGGATCTGAAATTCTGCTCAATGTCAACCTGCCTTAATAATCCTTCAAGTAGCATAGGTCAAAGACTCCAAGCTGTGCCCCTGCAGCGTTAGCCTGTCAGGCATAAATCTAGGGTCCATAGTGACAACAGGCCTGCTGTGGCTTGGGTGCCATTGAATTCCTTTGCTTTCACCTTTAAAACTCTTCTTGTCATCCCTCCTCCAATGGAACCACCCTTCCATCTGCCATTCATTCAAATGTAATGAATCTTTGGATGCAAATCAGGAAGAAAAAGGTAGGACGGAATGCCAATGTACTGGTAGAAGCCTGTTATGCAGGAAAACATTATTACATTCCAATCACAATTTTTGTGTGAGAAGCCTTTGCAACCTTTGGACTAGTGTATCCTCAATCAATTTTTACTCCATTATTGACCCACTGGGACACAAGAACTCAAATAATGAATTGTCACAGACTCCCTTAAATCACGTTATAATTTATATACTGAGGCAGCTGGATGGCTCAGTAGATAGAGTGCTAGGCCTGTAGTCAGAAAGACCTGAGTTCAAATCTGACCTCAGACACTTACTAGCTATGTAACCCCAGGCAAGTCACTTAACTTCTGTTTGCCTTATTCCACTGGAGAAGGAAATGACAAACCACTCCAGTATCTTTGCCAAGAAAACCCCACGGACAGTATTGGCATGATATGGTCCATTGGGTCATGAAGGATCAGAAGCAACTGAACAACCACCACCACTATTATTTCTACTATTACTACAACTCCAATTATGCTACTATACCTATTATGATTATGATTATTAGGAAGGCTACTGCTATGATGACTGACTGATTACAAGGACTGCTACTATTACTCAGCTTCCTCTGGCTCTACCTTCTCCTCCTCCTCCTACCACTAACACTACAGCCACCATTTGACTTATGTGCATTGCTTTAAGGTTTGCAAAATGTATTATGTACATTATTTAATTTGATCCATGTGACAAACCTGTGAGATAGATACTGTTATTAGGCAGATAGGAAGCATAGTGGATAGAACACTGGAACTAGAGTCAGGAAGACCTGAGATCAAATTCTGCCTCAGATACATTCTAAACATGTGACCCTAGGCAAGTAATTTAACTTCTGCCTCGGTTTCTTCATCTGTAAAGTGGGGATAACAATGGTATTTACCAACCAGGATTGTTGTGAAGATAAACTGAGTTATCTGTAAAGCACTTTGCAAACCTTAAAGTGCTATATAAATGCTGACTATCTGCATTTTTATGGACAAGGAAATTTAGGTTCAAGGTCATACAACTAGTGAATGTCCAAAGCGGTATGTAAACAGTCTCTATCCTGACTTCTGTTCTAGCACTCTCTCTAAGATTCTGTGCTTCTTCCTAAAGTGATATCTTACCTTTCTATAGAACAAAATGTCTTAATGCTTTTGTGTCATGGAATCCTTTGACAATCTGGTGAAGCTAAGGAACTCCTTAGAATAAAGTTTTACAATGCATAAAATAAAACAAAACACATAGGACTACTAAAGAAACCAACTATACTGAAATATAGTTATAAATTACACACATATATAAAATACATAATTTCTATTGATTATATGATATATAATCCTGATCCTCAGGTTAAGACTTCTTATTGAATTGCTCTTGCATATAGAATTTAAAAGTATAACAACCCTGTGAGGTAGGCAGTACAAGTATTTTTATCCTCATTTGACAAATGACTAAATTAATCAATGAGGTTAAGTGACTTACTTAAGGTCACACAGTATCAGAATTCTTTCATGCACCCCCATCAGAGCTTTCTTGCTATGAACAATCCCTTCAATCACTGGCTTAAATTAAAGTCATTTTGATAAGTATTTATTCAGTCTCCACTCTGTTTCCCATATTGTCTTATTATGATTGGGTGATACATAATAAGTATATGAATCTCTTTACTCAGTTTAGCACTTATAATCTAGTAAAGGATACAACCTGTATAAATAAAAGTTTCAGAAAAAAAAGAGAATTTAATTAATGGCAAAAATGCACATTATTTTCAGAGGTCAGGAAAAAAAGTGATCAAAAGTAGTAGGGAAAGGCTTTAGAGAGAAGGGTGTGTTGGGGATGCACTCTTAAGTAATGGATGGGACCTGGGGAGAAAGAAGCTCCTTGAGCATAGGAACTAGTCCAGGGATTTATTCAGTCAAAGACCTCACTTGAGTACCTAGAGGGCCACATGTGGTCTCGAGGTCATAGGTTACTCACCCCTGGACTACTCCATTGGTATCTTTATATCCTTGGTGCCTAATTCATTGCCTAACACATGTAGATTAATAACAAAGGCTTGGCAATTAATTGTTTCTAGTTTTGAGAGAAATAGGTTCTGGTTGATTTAAAAGAGAAATTTCTGAAAGTAAGGATAATGCTCACCAAAATTACAAGTGGTTCAGGGACCTTTCCAACCTCATTTTGACAGGTCTTGCTGGTTCCTTCCTCCCACCTCTATACATTGCCCCAATGCTTCTCTCAGTTTATTCTTCACTATGTCAAAGCCCTTAGGGGTCCTCTCTCTTATCAGAACTTTTACTGCTTTCCTCTTCCCCTAAGAATTTAGCTGTCCTACATTTTACTCTCTTAGGACTTTAGTAAGGTAACATGTTTATGTGATAATCATTTATGCCCTAGGTTTTATAGATTATTCTTCAGTACGTTAGTGAATCTGTAGCCAAATTGATGTGAGTATTCTTTCAATAGTACAACTCTCAAACTGCTTAGGACATCTTTTCTTGGGAAAGTCTGATTCTCATCCTCCCACAAAAACTCCAGAGAAGATTTCTCTATGGTGTTAGAGACTTTCCTCAAGTCTAGTCTAAGTTGTTCATTCAATATCCAAATTAGGAGAGCAATATTTGGGCTATCCATCATGCCATTCCTTATTCTCATTATATGACTACCTAATTTTCTATTTTTTTTCTTTGTTTCCCCTTATGAAACAACACATGAAACTGAAGGAGAAATGAAATATAACAAACTATGTAAGGACATGGCAAAGTTCTATCTATTGCAATAAAAACTATCCATGGCCCTAGGATAGGAGATACTTGCTGCTTTGTCTAACTGGTTCTCTTAATCCTGCCATTTTAGATCAATCAAATTTCTTTAATAATTGCCAAAGTTTTTAGTAACTCCTTCTTTCCTGCCATTGAATAGAAAATGTTTTATCATTCTGATAACAAACCTTAATAGCTGCTTGGCAAATATTCCTCCAGAATCTCTCTTGCTCTTTTTCCCTTGGTTAATCCCCTCTTTCTGAATCCCTCCTTCTTCTGTAAAATGCTTTACTTATCTATCCTAAATTTTTGTAGAATGTTGCTGAAAGGCTCTGTATTCTAAGCAGGTCTGAAACGTTGTGCCCTAAATCTGTGCCCTAGGAAACAGACTGCTGTGAAGTCTTCCTTAGCGTGCTAATAAATCTTTTTTTTTCTTTTCCATTTGGTTACTTGAGTTACTCATTGGAGCTAGCTTGTGGATGACATTCTCCCTGGCTATCCAGGAACTCAGGCTGAGAAATTCCTCAACAAAACACACAAATAATATTTCCCAACTTTTTGTGTGTACCCTGTGTATACCTATTTGTGGGAAGCTAGGTGGCATAGTGGATAGAGTGCTGGTGCTGGAGTCAGGAAGACTCCTCTTCATGAGTTCAAATCTAGCCTCAGGCATTTATTAGCTGTGTGACCCTGGGCAAGTCACTTAACCATGTTTGCCTTAGTTTCCTCATCAGTAAAATGAGCTGGAGAAGGAAATGGCAAACCACTCTAGTATCTTTGCCAAGAAAACCCCAAATGTGGGTCACAAAGAATCAGAAACTACTGAAAGGACTGAACAACAACAACATATACAACAACAACTATACCTTTACAAGTTTCTTATTCATTTGGATGTAAACTCTCTGAAGGTAGAGACATTTTGTGTATATGTGTACATTTCTTAGTTCCTGGAACCAAGAAAGTGCTTAATCAATATTTACTGATTGATTGATGATAAATGATAGTGTTAAATCTTCCAAGTAATTTTCCCTGAATCTTCCAGTTCTTTATACCAGTAGTGGTATAGTTGGATGAGAAGTGTTAGGACAAGAAAGACTCTTGGAAACCTCCAGATCATACTGTTTAGATAATTATTATATGTATGAGGTTAGTCATTCTTAGGGGGGAAAAGTGAAAGGTAAGAAAATGCTGCTGAGTCTGACTTTGTCCTGAAAAATCTTGCTATGCTTACATTCACTCTAAGAAATACCATTCCTGACCTGACTTTTCCAGACTTCTATTAACAGTACTTAATTTTGTGTTTGAGCAATACTATGTAAAGAATATCCCATCTACATTGAGACTTCTTGGATTTTGTTGATTCATGTTGCTTTTAACATGGCTTGGGAATTGGTGCTCTAAAAGTTTACATCTCATATTATGAGATTATCATGTCTCAGAATGGATGGTTATGAGATTATGCTTCTGTTTTTCTTGTTTGCTGGAGGTTTTTTGTTTGTTTTACTTTGCTTTGCATTTTGTCTTTGGGGAAAATCTCAGTTACTACTTTAATGAGGATTGTTTTCTTTCCTCTGCAGAAATCAGCTCCAATATCACATCATTGCATTCTCTTCACTTAATGGTGCTGGGGCCATAGCAGGCATTTAATACAATTTTTATTGAATTGGCTTTGACCAGATCGAATTTTGGTTCAATTTATTCTAATCTTTCCTCTCTGAAACCATGTTTTGTCTATTCAAAAGGGTTAGAAGGGAACAGAGATGCTAACTGAAAAGGTTTGGAGAAAAGAAAGAATGGGCAAACAATTAAGATACTTTATTAGACAAAATCTGCACATTGTGTTAGGGTCCTGTCTTCTTAGTTTAACTCACCAACCAAATAAAATTTTTAAAAGAACTATAGAGAAGAAGAAAAAGAAGATGAAGAAGATGAAGAAGAAGAAGGAGAAGAAGAAGAAGGAGAAGAAAGAGAATAGAACATCCAAACCTGAGGACTTGCAGCAAATTCTTTGGAATATTCTAGAACAGTTATTAAAGAGCAGGTTAATGAACATCTAGAAAAGGAAGCAGTGATCTCAAAGAACAATGATGGCTTAATCAAGAACAAGTTAAGCCATACAAACCTAATTTCCTGTTTTTTGATATGGTTGTTAAACTGCTACATCAGGGGAATACTATAGATATAATTAACCTAGTTTTTAGAAAAAAACACTTAGTGAAGTCTCTCATGATATTCTTGTAGAAAGTCTAGAGAGATATGTCATAGATAAAAGTATAATTAGCAGATAAATTTAGAACTTGAAGGGGCCTTACAGGTCATCTCATCTAGCCCCCTCATTTTACACCTCAGAAAAATAAAATGGACAAGGGTTAAATGACATGTTCAAGGTCACAAAGGCAGGAAGCAGGAAGGAGCAGAGCTGAGACTTAAACCCAAATCCCCTGCCTCTAAATCCAATGATCTTTTCAACTCTGGCTCTCAAATTGAATCAGAATGAGTTAAATGGTCAGACATGAAGAAAAGTCATGGACTATTCAACATCAATATGGAAGACAATGATTCTTGGCTTTGTGCTATTAAATATTTTTTTTCAATGACTTGGATAAAGCCACAAGTGACTTGTTTAGCACACTTGAAGATAATACAAAACTGGGAGGGGCAGCTCACCTATTTGATAAGAGAGTTGAGATCTAAAGACCTAAGAAAGCTAAAAAAAATGGATTGATTCTAATGAAATGAAACAAGAGGGGTGAAAGTAAAAGTCTTACACTTGAGCTCAAACAATTCACTGCAAATACAAAATAGAGAAGGAATGGTTAGACAGCAATTTGGCTGGGATGGGAAGGAAACACCCGAGGGTTTTAGAGAGACTCCAAGCTCAGGATGATACATACAATAGAATAATACAGCAGTAAAAAGGAGGGTGGAGGAGAGAAAAACCTAAACCTCAAAACAAAAGCAGTCTATTCTCATCATCATTCTCAACTAATCTTGGGTTGCACTAAGAAACATAGCTTTTGATAATAAGTAGGTGATAGTCTCCATACTTTGCTGTGGTCAGGCAACAATTGGAGTATTCTGTTTCCTTCTCAGAATATATTTTAAGAAGAATATTGATAAATTGGATGGGTAGCCAGAGGTAACCATGTTGGTTCATGCAATATGAGGTATACTTGGAGGGATGGGTATCATTTGGTCTGGAAAAGAAGACTCAGGGTAGGGAAAAGGGAACATGAAAGCTATCTTCGGACACTTGAAGGACCGACATATGGGAAATGGATTAGTCTAGTCTTGCAGTACCCCAGAGGACATTACAGGCAGCTAAGAGCTGCAGTAAATAGAGCACAAGGCCTGGAATCTGGAAGATCTGAGTGGAAATCTGACTTCAGACACTGTGTGACCCTAGGCGAATTACTAAACACCTATTGTTCCTCATCTGTAAAATGGGAACACACTGGAGAAGGAAATGGCAAGCCACTCCAGTATCTTTGCCAACAAAACTCATGGATAAAGTACATGGGAGTCATGTAGAGTGGGGCATAAGTGAACAAATGAACAACAAGAGGGCATAAGGGATGGAAGTTTCAAAGAAACAAGTTTAGGAAAAACTTGCTAAAAAATTAAAGTCTTCCAAATTGTATCACACTGCCTAGGGACATAACGGGCTCTCCTTCATGACCGTTTATTGGATTTGTTACGGGAGGAATTATTTTGGAAAAATGGGGTTCTTACCAACTTCTAAATTCTTTGTGATTGTCTTGAAAAAAGTGAGCATGTGACTATACTGAAGCAGTAGCCTTCAGAAGGACTTCCTTGATGAAAACTTATTTGTACCTTAAAATACAGAGGCAATCACATTAACTTGAATCTTCCAGAGAGTTAAGGAACACCTATTGATTGTAGCAAGAAAAAGCATTACTATACTTGAGCTGACGAGAATGGAAGTAGAGAGAGAGCTTAAAGTGACCTAGATCTTCTTCAGATGCTCTCTCTCTCTCTCTCTCTCTCTCTCTCTCTCTCTCTCTGTCTGTCTCTCTCTCTGTCTCTCTCTGTCTGTCTGTCTGTCTGTCTCTCTCTCTCTCTCTCTCTCTGTCTCTCTCTCTCTCTCCCCTCCCCTCTTTCCTCCCCCTCTCTTCCCATACCCCCCCTCCCACCTCTGGGAACTCACCTTTGATCAAATGCAAGGAGCCTTGGGAAATATAATTCGGTGTCTCCAAGTAATTATCATATGGTTTAAAACAGCAACCCAACATTGAACAATCTGCTGGGGGCCTGAAGGAAGGAGAGATTGAGCCAGGCTGGTGGCAAGACCTATGCATCATCAGAGAAGCTGAAGAGAAGATTAAAACAGTGATCTGATGGTTAAAAACTGCCTGCCTTTGTCATAGAAACTCATGCTTTTGTATCTTGAGCTTATGATCATGAATAAATATTTCTTTGGGGAAGGTAAATGAACTGTACTGTTCTTCAAGAAACTGAGAAAAACAACAAGGTTTCTCTCTTCTTCAAAACCCTCCCCCTCCAATGCTTCTTGTTATGTTTTCACTGTTCTTTTTGTTATTCTGATTCTATTTCATTTTACACAAAACATCTGTGATCAAGCCAGATGTGATTTCCCTGTGTGTATTTGGTACCTGGCAGATAGTGCTGATGGAGAAGTTTTCTCCAAAAGTAATTAGCTAGGAAGAATATTTCACAGTATTACCAGAGATTTCAGTCTCTGATCAATGATTAGAAGAAATTTCTTCTCTAACCAGGAGGCTCAGTCTGGACAATTCAATTAATAACTGGCATTAATAATCTATATTTTAAAGCTTTTCAAATGAGCAAAGAAGAGGACTCTTGTGGTTGTGGAGACATTGCCCTGGCAAAAACTGAGAGCTTGTATTTGTGATCTCTCTTCTGGGTTGCTATGGAAATGCAGTAGCTTGGCTAGTCTGTACCCCTTATGAAGGGAGAGATGGGGAGAACTGAGGATAGAAGGGGTTTGGGGAGGGAAGGTGGAAAGGCTAATTGGTTGTTTTCCATATTAGTAGAGGATTAAACTGGAAGCAGTCTTAAACAAAAACAAATGCCAGCAGTAGAGCAATTGAGAATATAGGGAAGTCATACCCTTATGAAGTACAAAGAGTACTGAACAGGCACAAGAAATATTAACATCTGGCAAATGTAGCTTTGGAGAATTACATTTTTGGGGAGGGTGAAAATTACAAATGGAGTTTAACATATTGGTGGTTGTAGCAGTGATTGCTGCTGGTGATTAGATGGGCCAACTGAGAATCTGCTGAAACATAGCGCTGAGCACATCAGTTAGGTGTATTCTGTGGCTCCCAGGCTCAGACTGAGGCTCCGAACACTCATTGTGGTATCAGGAAATTTCAGGTCTAAATCCTGTGGCTCCTTAAGGGAGAGAACTATTTCTTCTCTTCTCTTCCCTTCTTTTCTCTTCCTTTTCCTTTTTTCCCTTTCTCTTCTTCTCTCTTCTTTTCTTGTCTTCTAGAATGTAGCACAATGCCAGAAAACAGGTACTTGATCAATGCTCATTTGGTTGATAAAACATTGAACTAAGCTAGTGATTGAAGTCAGAAAGGTACCATCCATGTAGGCTTCAAAAACAGGTCAGGTAACTTTCTGTCCTGGTTGCTTCAGGAGAGCAGTGTGGTGCTATCAGATCTCAGATTATTATTATTATTATTATTAACAAGTAGTAATTATTCAAACTACTTGGTATTAGATAAGACAAAAAGAAAAGTTTGAGTACTAAAAGCCAAAGCAATTGACCTTAGAGACAAAGGTTCAAAAGACAGTCTGAGAATTATTGGTCTTCCCCAATATATGATAAAACAAAGGGTGACTACCATACTTCAGGACATCAAACATGAAAACTGCACGAGAATATAGGAACACACCATATAATGTTGATGAATTGAAGTCTCTGGATGCTACCCAAGAGGAACTCATTCAGAAATGGGATTGTCAAGATCCAGAGCTTCCAGATCAAAGCAAAGTTTTTTCAAGGACCATTAACTTACCAAGGGTGAAGTATTTAGCTCAATCACAAATACTGAAAGCAGCTTGTATTGCTTTCAGGAAATTGCAAAGCCCTTTTACTGACCCAAAGCTTCCAACAAAAACCAACAGCTACATTGTCAATAATAACATTTTACCTGTGTTGCTCTATGGCAATGAGACATAGAAGACTCATCAATGCTTCCAAAGAATTAAGATAAGCACCCTACTGAGGGCAATGGAAAGGCACACAATGAGTGAGAGCAGGCATATATACAAAGGAATGCTATATCCTTTGCTTGCTGTGAAAGGTGGGGGGGGGGGGGGAGAAAAGGCTTGTAATAGTTCCTGTGGGGAAGGGAAGAGGAAATCAATAAAGGTAGAGTGAAAGAATTGTCTATCAGCAGCCTTGTGGACCCAGCTGAGGTTATGTGCTATAAATTGGTAGAGAAAATGTTTTCTTTCATTATTTTATCTAGTCACATTCAGCAGAGTAGTAGCCAGGGAACTGGATCCTCCTGTGACTGGGGAAGAAAAAAATAATAAATTCTGCTGCTTTGAGCAGGGGATGAGGAGTCAAGTATTGGCAAGGAGAGATATTTGGGGTTTGCGTGTGTAAATGTGTATGGGGGAGAAGGGGGGAGGGAAGGCAGAACCCAGCCTTAGTTAAGTACTTAATAAATGCTTTGTGGATTGCACTGGATCACTTGTTAGTGAAGCAAGTTCCTCCCTTCACTCTACTTATTTTAATGCAGCTGGAAATCACATTAGTTCTTGTTCAGTTGCTATGCCATACTGTTGGCTCATAGTGGGATTTCTAGTCCACTGTAGGTATTTTTCATAGGAAGTACTGGATAGTCAGTCACACCTTCTCCCATTCTAGCCAGGTTTGTTTACTGATTTATTTATTTTACCCCATGTCTGACTTAACATTTTATACTGTTAAATTTCATTATTATATTGGACCAATTGTCCTAACCTGTTGAGATCTTTGAAGATGCAGATTTTCTCATCTAGTGTGTTTGCTATCCCTCTCAGCTTCCTCATGGAATACATGCCCTGAAGATGTTTGTAGGGGCAGAGTCAAGATGGTGGAGTAAAAACAGCACTTCCGCATAGCTCCAGCCCATACCACTTCAAAATTATGTAAAAGGGGGACCCTGAATGACCTCTGGAGCTCCAGAACACACAAAATGACACAGAGAAGCTAACCTCCCGCTGAGGACAGTCTTGCAGCCCAGCAGGGAACGGCCAGCACAGAGCTCTTGGAGCCGAGCCCAGGTCTGCATGAGTTGGAGGTTTTAGCCTGAGGGTGGCCAGACAAGCAGCCAGCTGGAAGGACCCCAGAACACGAGCAGCTGTGGAGTTTCCAGAATTATCAACACAAAGGGAGAGGTCAGTGGCCTATGGACTTTGGGACTGGTTGGGAGAATGCATCAGCTTCTTCCCCTGGGAGAGAGAAGCTGCTGAGGAGCCGGCGCATTGCCATGTTGCAGCTTCAGCTCTTGGTCTGTAAACTGTAGGGGGATCTGGCTATTAGTCTGGGGGGGTAAGCGCTCTTGCTTTACCCTTCTTGGATCTGGGGTGGAGGTCTTGGGGTGTGTAACCAGCTTGCCAGAGCATGTGGAGGCATTAGAGAGGCCACCCAACAAATATCTCAGGCAGTTGAGAAAACCCCAATGTTTGGGACAGAAGTTCCCCTGCTTGGTGGCAAAGTCCTGCTGTGGCAACAAGCTCAAAAGTCAAGTAATTGAGTGGCACCACGCTGAGGCAAAGGAAATAAAATAAACAGAAAAATGCAACATTAGACTCCTACTTTGGGGGCAAAGAGGATCAAAGCATGGAACAGGAGGAAGACTGTGAGGTCAGAACTCCTGCACCAAAAGTCCCAAATGAAAATACAAGCTGGCTACAGGCCATAGAGGACCTTAAGAAGCAGATAAGAGAAGTGGGGGAAAAATTGGGAAGAGAAATGAGAAAGATGCAAGAAAAGTATGAAATGAGAGGCAACAGCCTGACTGAGGAAAATAACACCTTAAAAAAATAAACTAACTCAAATGGCAAAAGAGGCTCAAAAAGGCAATGAAGAGAAGAATGCCTTAAAAAGCCAAATTTGCCAGATGGAAAAAGAATCTCAAAAGCTCACTGAGGAGAATTATTCCTACAGAATTAGACTGGAGCAAATGGAAGCTAGTGACTTTATGAGAAATCAAGATGCTATTAAGCAGATCCAAACAAATGAAAGAATAGAAGGCAATGTGAAATATCTCATAGGAAAAACCACTGACCTGGAAAATAGATCCAGGAGAGACAATCTAAAAATTATTGGATTACCTGAAAACCATGATCAAAGAAAGAATCTAAAAAACTATCCTTCAAGAAATTCTCAAGGAAAATTGCCCTGATGTTTTAGACCCAGAGGGGGAAATAGAGCTTGAAAGAATCCACCGATCACCTCCTGAAAAAGATCCCCAAAAGAAAGCTCCTAGGAATATTGTAGCCAGGTTCCAGAATTCCCAGATCAAGGAGAGAATATTGCAAGCAACCAGGAAGAAACAATTTCAATATTGTGGAAACACAATCAGGATAACACAGGATCTGGCAGCTTCTACACTGAGGGATTGAAGGGCATGGAATATGATATTCTGGAGGTCAAAGGACCTGGGATTAAAACCAAGAATCACTTACCCAGCAAAACTGAGTATCATGTTTCAGGGGAAATTTTGGTCATTCAGTGGAATAGGGGACTTTCAAGAATTCTTGAGGAAAAAAACAGAGTTGAATAGAAAATTTGACATTCAGATACAAGAAGCAAGAGATGCTTGAGAAGTTAAACAGGGAAAAGAAATCACCATGAACCTATCAAAGTTGAACTATTTACATCCCTACAGGGAAAAACAATGACTGTAACTGATGAAACTTTTCTCAGTATGAAAATAGTTGAAGAAGGGTATATGGGCATATGAATACATATGTGAATGTGTGTATATATGTTTTCAGGTATACATAGATAGAGGGCACAGGTAGAATTTAAAAGGGGATGATACTTAAAAGGTGAGGTTAAGAGGTGAGAGAGTAATGTGGTGAGGGGGAATGGGAAGAGACAATGGCGTGAACTGTCTCGTGTAGAGAAGGCAGGGAAAGGTGGTTGCAGGGGAGGGGAGGAACAGGAAGGCAAAAAGGCAAAACCTTATTCTCGTTGAATTTGGACCAGATAGAGAATGACATGCATACTAAATAGGGTGTCCCACCCTACAGGAGTGTGGGAGGGAGGGGGAAGGTGGTGGAGGGGAGGGTGGGCTGGGGGGGATAGAGGTTGAAAGCACCCACTTTTGAAAAGGGGCAGGATCAAGGTGGGGAGTAGACCAGGTGGAAGGTGGGGTGGGAGGGAGGAAAATATAGTCAGTCTTTCACAATATATCTACTATGGTAATATTTTGCATAGCTACACATGTACAGCATATACTGAGTTGCTTATCTTCCTTTTAAAATCAAATTTAAAAAATATATAAATACTATGGTTAATACTATTTTGCATATAATTGGGAGATAAGATGTGAAGGCAATGGGGCATGGGGATTCACCTCGCCCTACTGGAAAAGTCAAAGGGGGTATGGGAGAAGAGATGGGAGAGAGCAGATTGGTTGAGGGGATATTCTGTATGACTGTTATTCTGGGGTGGTGGGTAGGGGAAAATGGGGGAAAAATTGGAACTCAAAATCTGACAGAAATGAATGATGTAAACCAGAAGTTAATAAAGCATTTGGGGGGGAAAAGATGTTTTTACCTTGATTAATTTCTTTTTTTTTTTGTAATTTCTATAAAGATCACTGTACAACTTCATTAGGATGCATAGTGGAGTTGGGAAGGAAGGACTGAGGGCCCTTACCTTTTCCTTTACCAATTTTCATATCATGTAAAACTTCCTATTCCAGCATTTCCTGAAACATCTTCCAAAGAATATTCATGTTCCAAGGTACATGTTGAGCTGTGTAAGAAGATTTTGAGGCTAGCTATATTTCTCCCCCTAAAAATTAAATATAAAAGTACACATACAATAAAATACTTTTCACTCTACTTCATAACTCAGTTTTAGCCAAATTGACCTGCTATACTTGCTGTTTCCTGAACATTCCATTCCACTTCCCCACTGTGATTTCTTTGTTGTTTCTTTTTGTGCTCCCTATGGGCTATAACTGAGGCCTGAAATACACTCCTTCCTTGCCTATACTTCTTAGAATCCTTAGCTTCCTGTAAGGCTCAGATCTTGCTCTAGGTCCTCTCCAGGCAAGTCTTTCCAGATCTCTCTCACTGTTATTCTCTCCCTCCTTAAATGATCTTGTATTTACTAATATGTTTATGTATTGTAGTAAAGTATAAACTACTCCAGGCACAGTTTTTTTTTAATTTTTGTCTTTGTTTCTCCAGAATTTATTACAACGTCTGGCACATCATAGGAGCTTAATACTTGCCATGTCAATCAAACAACATGCACTGAGTACCTACTGTGTGCAAGGCACTGTGAACTCAAGTACAAAGAATGAAACAATGAGCATACATTTCTAACTGGAAAAACAAGAAGGATATATACCCTAAAATATGGTAGAAATGTAAAGGAAATAAATACAAATTAATACAAAGTCACATGCCTGAAAGACCCTTTTACCTTTAGGGTAATTCCCTAGCCTAGTCTGAACTCCTTCCTCTCCTATAGGGTCCATCCAAAAATATCAGGAACAAAAGCATTTTGGGGTCAAATTAGTTTGGGTAGGGGTGGCTAGGTGGCACAGTGAATAGAGCATAGACACTGGAGTCAGGAGGACCTGAGTTCAAATCCAGCCTCAGACACTTAACACAAAAAATTAGCCATGTGACCTTGGGCAAGTCACTTAACACCAATTGCACTCCAAAAAGGCAAAAAAACCAAACCAAAACAAAAACAAAAACAAATTAGTTTGGGAAACTAACCCACAGCCATCTTGTGTTCCTTTTTCACAGGCTTTGGCTCAGAGATCATTGGACTGGTCTACTTGGAGAACAAAAGTTATATCTGCAAATCCAAGTGAATTATGAGTGGGGTACTTCTCTGCTTTACACAGTTCCCTTGCTGAAAATGTCCTTTTAAAAAAAATTCTACTGTTAGCTCCTGTGAAAACAATTTCATTTAGGTCATAGGATGCATTTTTGTGGATCTTTTTAATCTTTATTAGATTGTTCCTGGTAGAGAACAAGTAGAAATACAAACAAAATTCTGTTTTTGGAGGGTTTTCCTTGTGCTCTGAATATTGACAGAGTAACTTCTACCAGTGTCCCTTTCCCTCAAACTTCAGGAGTTTGTTCTTATTGCATGCCCCCAAAGAGGAAAATGTTGTTGTTGGTTTTAGTGTATTATCTGATGACTTATCTCATTTATACTTGATATTCTTTTTTTTTTTTTGCTTTTTGTAGGGTAATTGGGGTTAAGTAACTTGCCCAAGGTCACACGGCTAAGTTTTAGTTTGTGTGTGTTGTGTCTGAGGCCAGAACTGAACTCAGGTCCTTCTGACTCCAGGGCCAGCGCTCTACTCACTGCGCCACCTAGCCACCCTTGATATTCTTTTTTGTGGCAATAGGAAGCTATTTCTCTGGGGGGTTAGTATCTGTTTTAAGAGTTGGCTAATTGATGATGATGATTATAATGATGAAGATAGGTAGCATTTATATCCTGCTTTAAAATTTGCAATGTACCTAACAAATATTTTATCATTTTGTCTTCACAATAATCCTGGGACAAAGTGCTATTATTGTCCTCATTTTACAGAAGAGGAAACTGAGGCATGGGCAGAAATTAAGTGGTTTGCCCAGGGTCACACAGCAACTATGTGTGTGTCTGAGCCAGACTTGAACTCAAGTTTTCCTGACTCTAGATCTTGTGCTCTGTCCACTGTACCTCCTTGCTGCCTGTAAAATGTAAAATTATTTTTCAAGCTGCCTTAATCTCTTGAAATCCATTCACAAAATTATGAAGCATTAATACTGGAAAATGGGTAGCTAGATGGTACAGTTCTTAGAGTACTAGGCCTGGAGTCAGGAAGACTCCTCTTCCTGATTTCAAATCTGTTTTCAGACAGTTTCTAGCTGTGTGACCCTGGGCAAGTCACTTAATTTCTCCTATCCCTCAGTTTCCTCATCTGTCAAATGAGCTGGGGAAGGAAATGGAAAACCACTCCAGTATCTATGCTAAGAAAGCTCTAAATGGGGTCAGGAATTGTCAGACATGACTGAACAAAAAAAATTGTCATCCCATAAAGACTCGATGAGTCCTATAAAATAGACTTTATCTTCCCAGTGACTTTTCACTTCACTGGCAAGGCAGTGTGGCACAGCAGATGGGATAGGAGCAGTCAATGGAGTTAGGAAGACCTATTTCCAAGCCTTAACTCTAACACATACTGATTCTTTTTGGCAAATCACTTAGACCAAGAAGTAAAGCAGAAGCAAAACAGTAGAGCTCCACAATCATGAGATCATGTGTCTAGGAACAAACAGAGCATAGGAATAAATCATCCCTAAGCTTGCTTCCAATGTAGCGTTTTCCTTCTTATCAGTTTTGATGCTATGTATCAGATAATTTCTGGTCAGCAGGGTCTTAGAATTAGTATCACAAAATTGTCTACCATAGTAGCAAAGATCATATGGTCTTGTTGGGTTACAGAAAGATTAATATCAGAATGAACAATAATCAGAGCATTAATTAGAGCTAAAGCTCCAAAACTCTTGAGATTTATTTTCTGCAGCCTCGGTATCCCTTTTTCTCTTATGTTTCTCCATGGTACCTAATAGAATGCAGGTCATTGTAATGTTAATGGATAGGAAGATCTTCCTTGTCCATCAATAGGCATGTGACTACATGTCCCCTTTTCCCTTGGAACAGGAGACATATTCCCAGGTCTAAAGGTACATAGGTATGTCAATCACAGATGTCTTGCTGCTTTCACAGCTGTGATACATCCTGAGTTACATAGAGCCCATTGGGGGAGGAACATGCCTAAGGAGGATCTTGCTTATAGGGAGGCTTGCTTACAGGAGGCTTTCACACCTTTTGGTACTGAGCTAATTAGGCACTGAGTCACTAGGGTTGTGGTGCCTTCTGGCTCTGAGCCTATTAGTTGAAAACTATATATACTGGGAAGTTGGTATTTTACTTTGGGGGGCTTGCTCAAGAGAAGGATCTTTTGATTCCCTGGACCAGGCTCTGGTTAGCCATTTGTTAAGAGCCCCTGACTACTCAGAAATTTGTGCTCTTCTGGTCCAGTGGTGTATGGAGGTGGTTGTATTACTTTGTTCAGACAGTAGGAGCCCTGTCTGTTGAATCTCTGCTTATATTTTCTACTTATCTGTAATTAAAGTAAGATTGTTGACCCCCTTAAAAATCGTTGTTCCTTTAGCAAAGCAGATCAAAGAACCTGTGCTGGCAGACCATCCTAAGTGTGATAGGGTGCTTGCTAATATAGGCATATAGTAGGTGCTTAATATGTATTGATTGGTTTATTAATTGACAGGAGATTTAAATTTACTGGATGGACTAGCCTCGCAAGTTGGAAGATTTATGTGGGCCAATAAATATCTTCTCCATCCCCCCACCCCCCACAACTGCTTTGCTATATGTGTTTAAAATTCTATCATTAGCATTTCATTCCTTTGATAGTATAGAAACTATTGATTTTGTATTTTATGTGTGTATGTACATGTATATCGGTGAATATGTATATTGATATTTACATACATATGAATACATATATACATATACATATATATCTTGAGAGAAAAAGAGTCAGTAGAATGCAACAAGCACTGGAAAACCTGGACTTTTCCTTTTTGTTTTTGTATCACCAGCACCTAAAACAATGCCTGGCATCCAAAGAATACTTAAAAAATGCTTATTGATCAATTGGCTGGCACAGCCTATGTGTATATTCATTCATTTCCATTTCTAGGTCTTGGTTTTCTTATCTATAAAATCAGGGTATTGTACAAGTTGAGTTTTCTTTGAGCTGTATATGTGACAATCTTAGATTAATTTATTCATTCATCAACCAAGTGCCATGTTAAGTGCCTACTATAATTGACCATATACTACCCTCCAGCATTTATAAGTCAGCCTTCTTACTACTGCATTCTTATAGCCCCTTGTTTTTATTCAGCTGTAACCCTGAGCAGAGAAACATGGTTCCAACCAGTCATTTAAGAACTATATCCTTGGTGTGAGAAACAAGTAGGGAGGATACATTCTTCCTCTAGTTCAATCTACATTATTAAAATTTTCTTGGGGGGCTAGGTGGCGCAGTGTGTAGAGCGTTGGCCCTGGAGTCAGAAGGACCTGAGTTCGGATCTAGCCTCAGACACTTAAAGCACACACAAACAAAAACCTAGCTGTGTGACCTTGGGCAAGTTACTTAACCCCAATTGCCCTCCAAAAAGCAAAAAAAAAAAATTTCTCCATCATTTTCTAAGACTAGACAATCAACAAAACCATCAATCAAATTCCTATTTGTTAACATTTGCTGATTTCCAAGGTGTAAATGCTCATGTTGAAAATTTAACAATTGGCTGTTTTTAAGTTGTCTCCAGAACAACCTTGGTTCAAGGGTCTTTTTTCTTTTTCAAAGATAACTTCATGAAACAGAAATGAAATGACACTGAATCTAGATTCAGAAGATAAGAGCTTGAATCCTTCTTGCCATTTTGCTGTGTGGTTTTGTGTAAGATGCTTTTTCTGAACTCTACTTTTTTTCATGTGTATATAGCACCTAGGATACCTGTTTTCACTCATAAGCCCCCAGTTAGCTTTCGCTATCCCTGGAGCAAAAAAAAAGTTTTCCTGATTTTTTAAGAGAGAGAGAGAGAGAGAGAGAGAGAGAGAGAGAGAGAGAGAGAGAGAGAGAGAATAATGGAACCTGCAAACTCCAGGCCAATGGACTTGATTTTGATTTCTAAGAAAATTCTAGAATCTATTATTACAGAGATAATGAACTTCTAAAAAAGGAAGTGGAAATTTTAAAAGGGCAAATATAGCTTCATCAAGAATAGGTCATGGCAGACAACCTTCATTTTCTTTTGTTTTTTGACATAGCTAATAAATTGAAAAATCAGGGGAATCCTTTGCATATAGTGTCCCTAGATTTTAGCACATGTCTGATGAATTCTCTCATTATTATAACAAGGGTTCCCTGGCTTGGAACCACACTGCACAGTGTACTCACTCACCTTGGGGAGCAGGGCTTACAGGGCACATGCCTATGAAGTCAGAACACAGGAGGGGGGATTGGGAAAGTGAAAGAGGAGGGACATAGGGGTAAAACTATGGCAGTTCTTCTTGCCATCGTGGATGCTAGATTTATGTCTGGCTGGCATCTGGAGCCTTACCTAACCTACACGAGCATTTTAAAGGGAGAGACTTCATTCCTCTCCAGGCTGAACTCCTGATTCTTTGCTCAGACCACAATGCCCCTATGCTAGGTACCTTCATCTACCTTCCCCTGCCTGCTATCCTCCCACTCTTTTGTGCTTCCTTTTATGCTTTATCTATTGATTATGATATAAGCTCCTCAAAGGCAAGGGCTGTCTTTCTTCTTAGTTGTAATTGTATTCCTAATGCATAGCACTGAAGTTGTGAGAGTTTGGGATCTTGGCTATCACATCTAAGCAAGAGTGATGTCATGATGTCAACTATAAGCACCTAAGGCATCAGAAAAAGTACAAGGTGGGGGGAGGGGGGAGTCCTTCAGAGCACCAAGGTATTGGGAGTCCCTGAGATAAGATGAAATGATTCTCATACTAGGCTGATGTTTCAAATTCTACAATAGAGGCAAGTAGGTCTTTCAAGTTCTGGTTACCACCATTCCTCAGAAGAACTGGTATGAAATGAAGTGGCTTGAGCTTTTAGAGATTAAAACTTGTAATTGGGTGACTAAGGGTTAATTCTTCAGTTTTTAATATACTTTTAGCATTTTGATTAAATATTTGTTTTAACTATGAATGAATTACTAAATAATTAGAATTTTCTTGGAGTAGAATGGGGAATAATGAATAATGAAATTTGGGGATACAATTTACATACACCAACTCCAGACCAATGAAACCACCAAATCATATATTTAGACCTTCAAGGGACTTGAGCCTAAACTCTTCATTTTATAGATGAACAAAGTGTGGCACAGAGATGTTAAGTGAGTTGCCAAGGGCCACACATTTAATGTCTAAGGTAGGATTTGGACTGAAGTCTTCCTTACTTCAGCTTCTGAACTCTACCTATCATCAAGCTGCCTCTTATGAACAGTTCTAGCACAAAAGAGTAGAGCTATGGGGATAGAGACAGACAGTCCTCTAAAAGTTGAAGAGAGCATGGCACTTTGGATATTATGTATGGCAGGTCCTTATTTCAAAATATGGTCATGCAATACTGCTCTCAATGGCCCCTTCCTGCTGTACTGTTCTTATGAACACTTGTAGCAGCAAGCACCCCAACATCCCCAGGGTGACTGCCAACACAGGTTCTTAGATCTGCTTTTCAAAAGGAAAGCAACTCAAAATGGGTTAACAAGCTTACTTTAATCAAACAAACATATATTACCTAGTTCAGGGGAAAAAGGTCAGCACCCCGAACTTCAGAGTAACAGAACTTACAGATCAAACAAACAGGCTTCCAAACTGTCCCAACATTACATGCATCAATACCAAATCACAGTTACCAGAGAGGGAAGCATCAACATCTGGGTTTTCAAAGCCGGGGGGCTCTCAACAACGGCTTCCCAGAGTCTCATCTGGTCAAATCACACAACACTTCTCAAAGTGAGCCCCAAAGAAAGCCTCTCCTAAGGGTTTATATAGCCTTCTCCTGGCTCAGAGAATGTAACAACCTTCTGGACCCACTGCCCAATCACAAAGTATCAAGGTGTGGGCTTTCCTGAAAAACAAGCCTCCCACCACAGGCTCCAGGTGCACTTAAGCTAGGGGCAGGGAAGATCTTTAAATTTGCATTTCCATTACAACACTGGAGAGAAAATAACACAATTATACGGATTCCGAAATGGTTGAATGGCTATACCCAAACTTGGAAAGAGGTTTCCAGACATCAGAGGTTTCCAGACATCAGAACCAGGATATAAACCTGGGGATTCAAAGAAAAAAAAATGAAAGTCTCTTTTCTCAAGGAGTTTTCATTCCACTTGAGGAAAACAACACGTACATAGATAAGTAATATAAGTTACTTAGTTAACATAAGTTACTTAGTTAACATAGATAAATAACATGTATATATATACATATATATAATAACATGTATATATATACACATAGATAAATAACATATATATACACATAGATAAATAACATGTATATATACATATATACACACATATATACATATTTTTATATATGCATATACATGCATATACATATATGTGTGTATGTGTGCATATATATATATAATGGTAATGGAATTTGAAGATCTCCTTGTATCGGCAAGCTAACAGATTCTTAGCACTTGGTTTCAGGTTAAGTGTTAAGACCCAGAACTTGTGAATCCCACAGTGGGATGGACTTGGTGACATGATGAGAGGGGACTGAACAGGGAGTAGCTGGTGCCATAAATAGTGAAAAGCCCAAGCTGAGAGAGGCCAGAACTCCTGGGAGTAGCATCATGGAGACAGAGAAGCTACTGCTGAAGAGAGAGAGAGAGAGAGAGAGAGAGAGAGAGAGAGAGAACTGCTGGGAACATGAATTACTGAGAGAGAGAAAGAGTACTGCCAGGATCCAGAGGACTTCTGAGAGCCAGCTGGAGCTGCTGAGAACTGAGGAAGCATGACTGTGGTGCTGGTGCTTTGTCTGTCTGTTTTGATGTTGCTTTGTCAGATTTGTTTGTTGATAGAGGCCTCAGACTTTGTTGTTGGGTCTAGGTTGCTTTCATAGGCAGAGAGTGAATTGACGAGGATCCCAGCAATGTGAATGAATGTTATTGTGGCTTTGTTAAGCTTTGTCTTCCCAGGAACAGAAATTGTGGGAAGCTGAGAGTCAGCCTTGAGTGAAGATGAAAAGACCTCTCCACAACAACCTAGTTGTGACCTAGGGATGGATGTCCTTTGTGATTTACATTGACCCTTGAGAGGGTGCTTGGTGGTGACTGATGATATTGTAATTTAGCTGTGACCTGGGGTGGAAAATTCTGACCTTCATACTTTGTGATTGACTGAATGAATGTACTTTGTTTAAGAAGGAAGACTTTTTGATTGAAGAGATTAAGACAGTGTGACCTAGGGGTGGACTTTGTGACTGAATAAATGAATGCATTTTGTTTAAAAGAGAACTTTAATCTTTGTACTTTGTGATTGACTTGAGGACTTACTAAATCATTAAGTTACTATTTGAATGTACTTTGTTTAAAACTATATGACCACTTTGGTGAAAACTATGTGGCCATTTTAGTGTTAAGTTGTTGAGTTATGACATGGTGAATGCTGTATTTTGATTTTCTGTGTATGTTTTGCCTTAATTTGTTACTGAATAAATGGAGAGTTCACTATACTCTGTAATCAGAACCTTAAAAGCTGTTCACAGCAGCAGTCCTCTGGAAAGCTTCTCATGTTTGGCTTTACAGTATATAACAAAGTAATTTTGGAAATGTCTGGCAATAACAACTAGGAGAAATCCCATTTCAGACCCTTGCCAACTATGTGACCTTGATCAAGTCACTTAATATCCCTCAACCTCAGCCTTCTCATCTGTAAATTAGGGATAACCAGAACACCTACTTTCACAGGGTAATTTTTTAAATGATATTTTATTTTTCCTCAATTATATTTTAAAACAATTTTAAAACATTTTTTTAAATTTTGAGTTCTAAATTTAATCTTTCCTCCTTCCCTCACCTTTCCCCCTCCCTGAGATGGTAAGTAATCCAATATAGATTATACATGTGCAGTCATATAAAAGATTTCCATAGTAGTCATTTTGTATAAGAAGACTTGAATAACAAAAAGAAAGAGAAGGAAGGAAGGAAGGAAGGAAGGAAGGAAGGAAGGAAGGAAGGAAGGAAGGAAAAAAGAAAGAAAGAGAAAAATAGCACGCTTCAGTCTGGATTCAGTCAGTATCAGTTCTTTCTCTGGAGGCAGAAAGCATACTGAATCATGAGTCTGTTGGGATTGTCTTGGATTATTGTATTGCTAAGAATAGCTATGTTATTCACAATTCTTTATCAAACAGTATTGCCATTGCTGTGTACAATACTCCCCCAGTTCTGTTCACTTCACTATGCATCAGTTCACGTAAGTCTTCCCAGGTTTTTCTGAAATCATCCTGCTTGTCATTTCTTATATAACACAATAAATATTTCAATACAATCATATACCACAGTTTGTTCAGCCATCCCCCAGCTGATGGGCATCCCCTTGATTTCCAATTCTCAGTCACACAAGAAGAACTGTTATAAACATTTTTGTAAAAATAGGTTCCCCCCATACATCCTTTTATTTTATCTCTTTAGGATATAGACCTAGCTGTGGTATTGCTGGGTCAAAATGTATGCACAGCTTTATAGCCTTTTGAGAATAGTTCCAAGTTCTTCTCCAGAATGCTTGGATCAATTCACAACCCCAGCAATAGTGCATTAGTGTCCCAATTTTCCTACATTCCCTCCAAAAATGGTTATTTTCCTCTTTTGTCATATTAGCCAATCTGATAGGTCCCTCACAAGGTGATTGTGAAGCTCAAAAGAGATTACACACACACACACACACACACACACACACACACACACACACATATTTCACACACACAGACACACACAGAAACACAGACTCACAAACACACACACATAAAAATATAAAAATACACGCACAGATGAAACTATTCATTAACAAGAAAAAAGGGTTTTAAACATCTTTAGGGGGGAAAAAGTCATGTCATTCCCTAACATCTTTTCTTGGTATGGATTGGACTATAGACCTTGATTCCCCTTCCAGCTCTTGAATATTGTGATTCTATGATCCTATGAATCAGGAAAGTTTCCCTGAAGTTAGTAGTACATGAGTTTTCCTTTGAATTTGACTCTTAGTACAGTGCCAGGCACATAGTAAGCTTATAATAAATGTCTGTTGATTGATCTGTGATGAGTTACACATCCCTTCATTTTTCTTTGAAAAGTGGAGGACTTTGAGGTGAAATTTTACATATGGTTTCAGTGTTGGTCCCCATGGTTTGTTTTGTTTCACTGTTTTTATTTGTTGCAAGGGGAGGCCTACTGGGTGATGGGATAAAGTAGGTAGAGAGGGTACATATATAGATGATTATTACATCAAAAACAAAACAAGATCAATAAAATTTGAAAGTATTTCCCTTAAATTATGGTCCTTGGGGTCAATGAAATCACCCTGACAGTGATTATTCAAAGATAATAAACTATCATGATATGAATTAAGAATGCCTCATTTTAATGTGGCTATCAATGAGATATCCTCATCTGTGAATTTTATTACTGTGAAACAAAGAAAATTATCATAAAAGTTGCAGTCAAAAGCCTTGTGTGAGAGCACAGGCCATCAATAGCTTGGAATAATAATCTGAGTTAAAGCTCCTGTGTCCTGCTCTATAAGTCAAGAGTAAGAAGTTGCTGCAGCAATCCCAAAGAGATGGAGATTGAGAATCAATAAACAATATACATTTATGTAGTTATTAATTTTAATGTATTTTATTTCTTATTTATTTTATATTTATTTGCATCCTCATATTTGTGTGTGTGTGTGTGTGTGTGTGTGTGTGTGTGTGTGTGTGTGTAGTACGTACCCTGACTTCAGTCACAGTGTCAGTATTCATGGTGAATGGTCAGAATGCAATTATCTGTAATATTACTGCTTCCTGAGATAATTACTAATGTGTGTACTAATGTGAGAGATCAGTTCAAGCAAATTCTAAATAATGGAATGTCCCTGAGTTAAAGTGTTTAGCCTACATTCCAGCTTCCTGTTTTCCTGTGCTGGGTTTTCGTGATTTGTTTATCAGTTTATTATTAATAATAACTAGCATTTACTTTAAAGTTTGTAAAGTGCTTCACAAATATTATCTCATTTTATTCTCACACCAACTTTGCAAGTAGATGCTATCATTATCCTTATTTTAGAGATGAGGAAACTGAAGCAGAGATTAAATGACTAGCCCAGGATCACACAGCTATTAAGAGTCTCAGGTAGGATTTGAACTTAGATCTTTCTGACTCTAGGTCCAGGCCTCTAACTACTGTACTACCTAGCTGTAATTCATTGTTGTTGTTGTTGTTATTGTTGTTGTTATTCCTCAATTCAAATGAACAATGATAAAAGTATAAATAAAATCCTTACAATAAATATGCACAGTTCAACTAAGCAAATATCCATGATGGCCATATCCAAAAATGTATTTACCATTCTCCGTTTTAAGTCGACCACCTCTTTGGCAGGAGGTAGGTAGTGTGCTTTATCTTCAATCCTCTGGCATCATGGTTTATAGCATGGCTATTGCATTGCTCAGAGTTCTAAAGGCTTTCCAAATTTTTTTCTTTACAATTTGTTGTCATCATATGTGCTATTCTTCCACCTCTACTCATTTCACTCTCCTTAAGTACATATAGGTCCTCCCAGTTTCCTTTGAATCCATCAATTTAATAATTTCTTATAGCAAAATAATATTCCATTATATTCACATACAAATATGTATATGTTCTGTGACTGTGTGTATATCTTCTAGAAAATCAAAAAGTTTGCAGAAGTTTTAATTTCTAAGGGCACTGGGAGGAGTTTGCCTGTTCAGTAAATTTTAAATTTTTAAATTACAACTAAAACCTAGTTACCTTCTAGCTGTTTGAAATTCAGGTGGTGATATAGAACAGTGATGTCCAACTCAAACAGAAATGGTGGCTACTGGCAGTATACTAAACTTAGAAAACCATAAATTAAAATCTATATTCTATTTTTATTTATTTTTAAAATATTTACCAATTATATTTTAATGTGGTTCTTCTATACTGGGGGTGTTGCTGATATATAGGGCTGCCAGAGCACCTTGTGTTTGATGTCTGATGTAGAAGAACTTTTTTCCCACTGAGCTCCAGACAGAACAATGTCTTAAGAAAGTGGGCCTCAAATTGAATTGTAAGATTGGATTTCGGTGGGATTTTTCTGATCAAATCTCCCTTTATTCAAAACTGAATTTTCCCTTGAAAATAGAAACATATATATCTATATCTATGTATATATCTATATCTATATATAATGTGTATATGTGTATGTAGATGTGTTTTTGTATATACAGTTATACCTTCCACAACATGACATTCCCCATCATGGTTTCAATATATCATAGGTCGGCATGAAAAATTAAATGGGAATTTTGGAGGAGTCTTGTGGAAGCAATGAACAACATACAAAGGCCAACAGATGACACAGAAAAAGTTTAGAAACTCAGAAATGCATATAATGTATGTATAGTATTCTATAATATAAAATCAATCCAAATTTTATAATAAGGTTCTGTTAACATCCCACAAAAAAAAGAAAAAAATTCAGACATTCTCTGGTATACAGGGAGGGCCAAAAAATTTTACATTGATTTTCCAGATTATGGGGCTGCCATGTCCCTAATCCCTTCTATGTGGAAGGAATAGTATGTACATACATAGACATATGTGTATAACATACATACATATATATATATATATAGAGAGAGAGAGAGAGAGAGAGAGAGAGAGAGAGATAAAATAAATGCAGGGGAAATATAACAATTTGTATATATTATATTATTGTATATGTAATATATATATATCAAATATAGTTTATATACTATATAATGTGTAGGTTGTATATATAGAGATAGATAAAGATATATGTGTTCATGTATATACATGTATATGTATTATGTATGTATAAATATAATATCCCCATCTTGTCAGCCCTGATGCATTGCAAAACCCTTGAGAGATCAGACAATTTAATTTGGTCTTTGTATTTCTGGAACCTAGCACAGTTCCTGGCACATAATAAACAATAACTGCTTGTTGACTAAACTGATTGATTAGGGGTACAGACCGGGGAAATTCATTAGGCAGGAGATTATTTCAGTTAGAGCTTTGACTTGCCCTTGGGAATCATTAAATCATTATACTACACTTCTCCAGTGGACAGTCCATCTGGTCTATCATGAAACATCTATTCAATGACCATCCCCATGGAAGGAGAGATACAACAGTGATAAACTTGGCAGATTTTTTATTTTACTTTTCCTCCCAATTAACACAAGTTATTTTTTCTTTTCCCCTTATCAAAAAAGAAGGACACTCTTGTAACAAATATGAACTGTCAAACAGAAGAAATTCCCACACCAACCATGTTAAAAAATGTAGACCTTTTTTCTGCATCTTGAGTTCATCACTTCTCTGTCAAGAGGTAAGTAGCATGCTTCATCATTGATACTATGGAGTTATGGTTTGTCATTGCATTGATTGGAGTTCTCAAATCTTTGAAAGTTGTTAGTTTTCAATGTTGCTGTTCCAACTAGTTCCCATTTGGTGCACGTATAAATAACATATCACAGGAGATGGTAGAATTTTTTGAATTTATATTGCACATTTCCATTGGGCTGGAGCAAATGACTATATTTTAAATAATTAGAACTCTGAATAGTACAAAGGCAAATCCATGTAACCACTTCACGAAATCCAATATTCTCACTAATCACAACCTAGCTATTATATTGTAAAAGTTATTCTCCTAGTTCTGTATAATTCACTCTGCATCAGTCCGTATAGATCTGAAGTTTTTCTGAAATTATTCATGTTTATTGTGGTACAGTAGTATTCCATTGCATTCATATGCCACAATTTGTTTAGCCATTACCTACTTCATGGGCACTCCCTTTGAATCTAGTCTTTTGCCATTACAAAAAGAGCTGCTATAATTATTTTTGTACATATTGGTGTGCTTCTTCTTCCCTTGGTATCTTTGGGATCAGCCTAGTAGTGGTTTTATTGTATTAAAGGGTATGCATAGTTTAATGACTTTGGGGACATAGTTCTAAATCTCTTTCCAAAATGTCTGAACCAATTCACATCTCTTCCAGCAGTGCATTAATGTACCTGTTTTCTCATAGTTCCTCCAACATTTGTCATTTTTAAAAATCATCTTTTTCTCTCCTATGGGTGATAAGTAGAACCTCAGAGTTGTTTTAATTTCCATTTCTCTATTAGTGTTTTGGAGCATTATTTTTATATGATTATTGATAGCTTGGTTTTCTTTCTTTGAAAACTACCTTTTAATATACTTTAATCATTTGTCAATTAGGGAATGACTCTTATGATCATACATTTGCATCAATTTCCAATATATCATTGGAATTAGATCTTTATGGGAGAAACATGCTACAGAGACTTTTTCCCCCTAAGTCACCTCTTTCTCCTGCCATTTCAGCTATATTTGTTTTGTGTATGAAAAAAAAATATTTTTACATAGATTCCAAATCTTGTGTAATCCTGACTCTCTGTTTGTTTGCTGGAGGTACATGGTATATTCTTTCTATTTTCATCTTATTCTCTGATTCTAATTGGTCTAAGTAGGTTTTTTTTTAAAATGATTTCTTGAAAAATTATATCATGGCTCTTATTTTTAATAATGGCTTTGAGATAGCCAAATGTTTTTATATTATCTCCTTGAACTATTTTCTATGCTTTTTGTAAATAAATGTAATTTTTAAACTGTTTTAAAACTCTTATTTCCCCTTTTTTTGAGGGGGGAGGTGAGGCAATCAGGGTTAAGTGACTTACCCAAGGTCACTCAGCTAGTATCAAGAGTCTGAGGTCGGATTTGAACTCAAGTTCTCTTGACTCTAGGGCTGGTGCTCTATTCACTGGGCCACCTAGCTGACCCTCTGCTTCATTTCTTTCAAGAATTCTGACTGATCTTATGGTCAATTTGCCTTTTTTCTTTGAGATTTTGTGGATATTTTGAAGTTATTCTGGGATTATGTCTTCAACATCCTTAACTCCATAACAGTCCTTTACTGTTATTGCTATCTAAATTGGGATTTTGTGTTAAGGCTATCTTTTGTGTATTTTTGGAGGGAGTGTTGGGGCCTTTCCTGGTGTATATTATCTGGGGTCCTGACACTGAATCCTATTGGTATCGAGTGTGTTTTTGAAAGATCTCAGAAGTAGATCATGTCAGGAAGCTGCAAACTTCAAGGGCCTTGAACAGTCTGATCTAGGGCATGGTTCAATTACTGGCCTCCAGGTCTGGCTTTTCAGAAGTTGGACCCTGATGTATTTCTAGGGAAAAACAAACAAAACAAAGCAAATCAAAACAAAAAACAACAACTGCAGATTTGCCCCCATTTAGAACTTTAGTGGACAATTCTTGGCCTTAGCCCCTAATAGTTAGCTGGAGACTATTCAGGTTCAGAGCAACAGGGGAGGGGGTAAGGGGAAGAATAAACATTGACATGATACCCACTATGTGCCAGATACTATGCTAAGCACTTTTTGCAAATATTTTGGTCCTCCACAACAAGTCTGTGAGGCAGGTGCTGTCATTATGGCCATTTAATAGTTGAGGAATTGAAACAAACAGAGATTAAGTGACTTGTCCAAGATTACTCAGCTAGTACATGTCTGAGGCTGGATTTAAACTCTGGTCTTCCTAACTCAAGTGCCACCAGCTGCTCTCAGATGTGTCCCAACCCCCCTCCTCCCCCACCCCACCCTGCCCCAGTCCAGAGTCTCTGCTCCGGTCCCTTGAACCTGCATTTAGTCTGAGATTGCCCTTTGTGATCAGAGTGTCAGAGCTACAAGCCCACCACTAGTCATTTACCTATGGAATGACTACATGGTCTTGGACTGGAAGAAACAGTGACCCCACTACTGTTTTTCCTCAGATTTCCTAATCTCTGTTTTGTCTGGTATTCTTTTATTCCTGTTCTGGGAAGGAGCCAGTCTATGCTGTTTCCTCTTGTTTTGCAAAATTTCTCTTGGCCGAATTCACATAGAGCTCTCAATCTCATTGGCCTAGCTGACACAATGAATCCAAATGCAATATGAGATTTCCCAGGCTAGGGGTATGTATCTGGCACCAAGGCCACTCCTGAAGACACTGCCAGTTCTTGGCTGCCTGTCAGCAAGGGCTATCAGAGCCACAGCAAATAGAACTATAGATTGCTGGACCTGAAAGAGTCCTCAAAAATGGATAAACAAAACACATACAAATACACATACACATACACACACACAAAGATGGGAAAGTGAACACCCATCCTCGGGGCTTAATGTGGATTTCAATGGCATATGTCAAGATACAATACACACATGAAGCCCAAAGAGCAAATCCATTGTAAAATGCTCAATGTTCCAGTTGTGACCATGACTGGTAACAATGTTTTCTGGATGATTAATCATTCCCACATTTGTCCTTGGGCCAAGGATGCTACCAATGGCTCTTCAGAATGAAGTATTCATTCTGAATTCTGGTCTCTGAGGGCCTCTAGTGGCCATTGGCCTCATTTGGCAAAGAAGCCACAAATGCTATGTAATGATACTTTTATGGTAAAGATTGAACACGTCAAAGCCCTAGGGTATTTTTTTTCAGGGGGTGGGGAGCTGTTAAAAAATTTTAAAAATTGTACTTCTTGATACCTATATTTGTGTGAACTGTTGATTAACATCCATTTTTTTCTAGAGTGAGAAAGAGGGCAACAAGAGGCCTGGATTATATTAAGATGATTGGTGGACATTTTATGAGAAACCAGGTTCTCTAACTGCAACCTTCTTAAAATGCCCTCCAGGTTGGAAGTAGAATAAGAAAAAAGATCCCATGGGAGCTCCAGTTTACTGAGAGAAAGTCCGGGACTGTAACTTTAAAGAGAGCTATTGGATTTAAGAGTCTACTTAGCATTTCTTTATGCTAAATATGATGTTGTTCAAAGAGGATCAAGAACATCACAAGGGTGATATCTTGACTTTCTTGTGGATTGGGTTTAGCAGTACACAGTCATCTATCTCACTCTCTCCTCCAGAGTCATCCATTAAGCATAATACCCTAAAAGTGAATTCCACTTTCTCGTCACTACCATTACACCACCAGGTAATGACCTGTCTGACAGCTTGTTATGAGATAATGATGTTAAATACACTCAAGTTTAAAATAAAAGCTATCAGAAACATGTCCTTTCCTATTATTCTTACATCACAGTAAAAACTGAATTTCAATATCACACCCTCGGTCTAGAAAATTTAGGATCATACTTTTCAATCCTTTTTAAATTTTTAAAATTTCAATGTATCCCCCCAAATAGAGTTGCCACATTGTTATTATTGTTCATGATGCCAAAATCTACTCTGAATCCAATAATGGGTTTAAATGAATTTGGGTTTTGTTCATTGTGAGTATCTATTTACACATCTGAAAAATCGATAATACATATGTGACCAATGTGTAATATTATTTCTTCAATCTGTAGAGTGTATATTTCCTCCTTATACTATAATTCCGCATGATTTCTCTGAACTAAATAAAAAACAAAATTATGGTACTTGATTCTAAATATGGAGTCATGATACCCTTGTGCAAACTCTTGGGTTCTCCAGGGGTTTGCAGTCTACAGGTTGGTATCCTTTCTTTTAGATCACCTAGGAAAAGAAGTAAGACTAAACACATACATTTGGAGGTAGAAAACACCTTAGAAATTGTTTCATTCCAGAGTTTCATTCTACAGAGCTGGAGAGAGGCAAAGGGGTTTGCCCAAGGTCACCCAGGTAACATGTAGAGATCTGAAACGGAATTGCCTGACTCTAAATTTGGCAGATTTTGCTTTTTTGTTCTGAATGAAACAAATACACATTTTCCTATCTATATTTCCCTATCTATATCAATAAGCCTGTGTATTTTATGCCTATCTGTCATTATCTGTCTAATGTCATAGAATATTGTACATAAAACTGTGTGTTTCTATTATGTGCATCTAGCTTCTTTTTCCTTCTTTTCTTTCTTTCTGGCCCTTCTTTGGTTCCACTCTATATCTTTTTGTATATGTGTTTTTATTTTTTTGCAATTGAGTTTCCCTACCACTACCAGGCTAGAAGTGCATCAGTCACTCACAAGCCAGTTCAGATAAAGTTTGGCATGGGAGCTTTGCCTTGCTACATTTCTGACATGAAATGGTTCTCTGCTCCTTAGGCAGCTTAGTGATGCCCTGCTCTCAGGGTCTCACCATATTGGTTCAGGACTCAGTGGGGATATCTGATAAAGGGTTAGCAAAATTCAGCTCACAAGTTTCAAGCTCAATTAATCCACCAACTTCTACTCTCATGAATTCAAGTATCATAATTGCACAGATGATTTTGGGGTGTGCATATGTACATACATTCTCTCTTCTAAATGGTAGTTTCATATCTCCAAATGCCTTTTGGACATCTCTAATTGGATTCTCCCTGGGTATCTCAAAATAAGTATGTCTGAAGCAGAATTTATTACCCCTACCCTGCTGCCAAAGTCTCCCATCTTCCCATCTTTCTTATTAATGTCAAAGGCACTCCCAACCAATCAGCCACCTAGGCTCTCAACCTTGATAGCATCCTGTCTTTACTCAAACTCTCCAACATATATAATCTGTTGTCAAATCTTATCATTTCTACCTTCACCACATCACCAGTCTTCTGTCTTACACACACACACACACACACACACACACACACACACACACACACACACATACACACTGTCCTTTTTTCAGACTTATTTATCAGTTTTATTTACCTTGTCAAAGATAATGCCTGTTTATAATTGAACAAAATAGTTTTGCATCTTTAGGGATCCATGATTTCACTGATGTTAGATATGGAAATAGTGTTGGTCCTTTGTTTTTGTTTGTTTTTTTTCACTCAATAAATTTCAATGGCTCCTAATTGCTTCCAGGATCAACTATAAAATTCATTCTTTGGCATTTAAAACCCTTTACACTTTGGTTCCTTTCTCCTTATGCACTCTTTTTGTACTCCTCACACACATTATGATCCGGCCACACTTGCCTACCTCCTGTGCCTCACATGTCAGACCATCTCCTGACTTTATGCCATATCACTGTCTCTCCCTAATGCTTGGAATTTCTCCCTCCTAACCTCCACTTCCTAGCTTTCCTGATCACTTTCTAGATTAATACAAACAAGCTTCAAGATGTTTGCAGGCTTCTCCTGATTCCACCCACTGCTGGTGCCTTCCTCTGGAATTGCCTTCCATCTATGCTTAATATATCATCTATAGAGGTATTTGCATGTTGTCTCTCCTGTTAGAATGTGAGCTCCTTGAGGGTGAAAATTGTGAGCATTTTTTCCCTTTTTCTATATCCCCAAAGTTTAGCACAATCCCTGACACATAGAAAGCTTTAAAAATGCTTGTTGACTGATTAACTTTCTGATAGAAGAGTCAGAAAATGTCCCAGCCTCTTTGATGCACATCTTGTTTGTATTCATGAACTTCAGCCATCTCATTTGCCAGAAAACAGGAAAAACTGGAACAGAGCTAAAGAAAGGAACAAAGGAATGATGTCTGTGACCAGCTCCATACTTATAATGAAATCATATAAATACAGAGGCCAGAAAAGAATGCTTAAAAACATGGTAAAAGGGTGGAGCCAAGATGGTGGAAAGGAAGCAGTAACTTCACTAAACTCCTCTGTGAATCCCATCACTAAACCTTAAAAAGTGAATCTGAATGGATTCTGGAGTGGCAAAATCCACTTGGAGATGGAGCGAGGCAGGATCCAGCCCAGGAAAGTGCCCAGTGAGTCTGGACAGGGCGAGCACAGAGCACTTGGGGTCTGCACAGCTCAGACTTAAGAGCAGACAAGCAGACTACACCAGAGAGAGAAGCCCCAGCCTTCAGACATGCCAAGGATGAATCGAAGTCATCTCGCCTTCATCCCATGAGGCGATAGGAGGAGGTAGGTAGCAGAGTCGGGCCCCCAGTAGATACAGCAGCTTCTCCTGCAGCTATCAGCCCCCAGCCTGGAAGTCTAGAAATTGCCTGCCTGTATAATACAGTGGCTAGAATGGCAAAGTAAATTCTAGTTGCTTCAATCCTCCCATCCCTCCTTCATGGAGTAGAAAACCCAAAGATAAATCTCCCACCCAGATTGAAATCCCAAGTTAGTGGAAATAGCCTCAGGTTTGGGAGTCTCCAAGATGGGGTGTAACTGAGACAGCCAGGATTTTGAAGAGAAGTGAGGGAGGAATCCCAACAAGCCCCACCTCGCCTGACCAACAAAGATTCTAATGTGAATAGACAGATATATTCATTAAATAGAGGAAAAGGAGGGAGGGAGAGGAGTACTATTTGAAATTTACTCCCATTGGTTTGGAGTCAAACAAGGAGTAACTTACTCTGATAAGTATAAAAATTTATTGTGTCCTATAGGTAGTGGGAGGGTAAGGGGGGGTTCAAAAGGAGGAGACTAAAGGGGGGGGATTAGATGGGAGGGAAATAGTAGTAAGGGGAGAGGGTAAGTTAAGGAGGGGGGGTCACTGGGTGGGAACACTGAGGGAGGGGGCGGTCAAAAGGGAAAACTTCAAGGAGGGGAAGGGAGAAGGAAGAAACAAAAACATAAACAGGGGAGGGAATAGGATGGAGGGGAAGAGACAGATAGTCATCATTACTGTGAATGTGAATGGGACGAACTTTCCCATAAAACAGAGGTGGATAGCAGAATGGATTAAAAACCATAATCCTACAATATGCTGTTTACAAGAAACACATTTGAAACAAAGGGATACCCACAGGGTAAAGGTAAAAGGTTGGAGTAGAATTTATTATGTCTCAGCTAAAGTAAAAAAAAAGCAGGAGTAGCAATACTTATCTCAGATAAAGCAAAAGCAAAAATAGATCTAATTAAAAGAGACAAGGGGGGCGGCTAGGTGGCGCAGAGAATAGAGCGCCGGCCCTGGAATCAGAAGGACCTGAGTTCGGAGCCGGCCTCCGACACTTAATCCGCACAAACAAAAACCTAGCCGTGTAACCTTGGGCAAGTTACTTAACCCCAATTGCCCTAAAGGGGCGGCTAGGTGGCGCAGTGAGTAAGAGCGCCGGCCTCGGAGTTTGGATGACCCGAGATCAGATCCGGCCTCAGAAAATGAGCACCCACGCATAAATAATGACTAGCCGTGTAACCTTGAGCAAGTTACTTAACCCCAATTGCTTTAAAAAAAAAAAAAAAGAGACAAGGAAGGAAACTATATCCTGCTAAAAGGCACCATCGAGAACAAAGCAATATCATTACTTAATATATATGCACCAAGTGGTATAGCATCCAAATTCCTAGAGGAGAAGTTAAAGGAATTAGAGGAAGAAATAGATAGCAAAACTATACTAGTGAGGGACCTTAATCTCCCCCTTTCTGAACTTGATAAATCTAACCTCAAAAATAAACAAGAAAGAAGTTAAGGAGGTGAATAGAATCTTAGAGAGACTAGATATGATGGATCTCTGGAGAAAACTGAATGGGGATAAAAAGGAATTTACTTTCTTTTCAGCAGTGCGTGGTACATACTCAAAAATAGACCATATACTAGGGCATAAAAACCTCACAATTCAGTGCAGAAAGGCAGAAATATTAAATGCATCATTCTCATATCATGATGCAATAAAAATTATATGCAATAAAGGGCCATGGAAAGATAGACTAAAAACTAATTGGAAATTAAATAATTTAATGCTAAAGAAATTATAGAAACAATCAATAATTTCATTCAAGATAATGATAATAATGAGACAACATACCAAAATTTGTGGGATGCATTAAAGGAAGTTCTTAGGGGAAGTTTTATATCACTGAGTGCATACTTAATTAAAGCAGAGAGAAGCGAGGTCAATGAATTGGACATGCAATTGAAAAAGCTAGGAAAAGAACAAATTGAAAACCCCCAATTTAGTACTAAATTAGAAATATTGAAAACCAAAAGAGATATTAATAAAATTGAAATTAAGAAAACTATTGAATTAATAAATAAAACTGAGCTGGTTTTATGAAAAAAAAAAACAATAAAACTGACAGACCCTTAGTCAATACGATAAAAAAAAGAAAGAAGAAAACCAAATTATGTGTATCAAAAATGAAAAGGGTGAATCTACCTCCAATGAAGAGGAAATCAAAACAAAAATTAGGAATTATTTTCCCAATTGTATGCACATAAATATGACAATTTTAGTGAAATGGATGAATATTTACAAAATTACAAGTTGCCCAGATTAATTGAAGAGGAAGTGAATTACCTAAATAACCCTATCTCAGAAAAAGAAATCAAACAAGCCATCAATGAACTCCCTAGGAAAAAATTTCCAGGGCCAGATGGGTTTAATAGTGAATTCTATCAAACATTTAAAAGAACAATTGATTCCAATACTCATCAAACTATTTGGGAAAATCAGTGAAGGAGTCTTACCAAATTCTATCTATGACACAAATATGGTACTGATTCCTAAATCAGGAAGAGATAAAACAGAGAAAGAAAATTATAGACTAATTTCCCTCATGAATATAGATGCAAAAAATTTTAATAAAATATTAGCCAAAAGGCTCCAACAACTTATTGCAAAAATAATACACTTTGATCAGATAGGATTTATTCCAGGAATGCAAGGATGGTTTAATATTAGGAAAACCATCAGTATAATTGAGCATATCAACAATAAAACTAGCAGAAACCACATGATCATCTCAATAGATGCAGAAAAGGCTTTTGACAAAGTACAACATCCATTCCTATTAAAAACACTAGAAAGTATAGGAATAAATGGAGCCTTCCTTAAAATAGTTGATGGCATCTATTTAAAACCATCAGCAAGTATTATATGCAATGGCAACAAACTAGAAGCGTTTCCAATAAGATCAGGAGTGAAACAAGGATGTCCACTATCACCCCTCTTATTCAATCTGGTACTAGAAACGTTAGCAGTAGCAATTAGAGAAGAAAAGGAAATCAAAGGAATCAAATTAGGCAAAGAAGAGACCAAGCTATCACTCTTCCCAGATGATATGATGATATACTTAGAGAACCCTAGAGAATCAAGTCAAAAACTGCTTGAGACAATAAATTTGGTAAAGTTGCAGGACATAAAATAAACCCACATAAATCCTCGGCATTCCTGTATATCTCTAATGAAACTCAACAGCAAGAGATAAAAAGAGAAATCCCATTTAAAGTCACTGTAGACATTATAAAATATTTAGGAATCTACCTGCCCAAACAAACCCAGAATCTATATGATCACAACTACAAAACACTTCTCACACAAATAAAATTAGATCTAACTAATTGGAAAAATATCAATTGCTCGTGGCTGGGTGGAGCTAATATAATAAAAATGACAATTTTACCCGAACTAAACTATATATTTAGTGCCATACCAATCAATTTACCAAAAAACTACTTTTTAGAATTAGACAAAATAATAACAAAATTTATTTGGAAAAACAAACGGTCTAGAATATCAAGGGAATTAATGAAAAGAAATGCTAGGGAAGGTGGACTAGCTATGCCAGATTTTAATCTGTATTATACAGCAGAAGTCATCAAAACTGCTTGGTACTGGCAGAGGAGTAGAGTAGTGGATCAATGGAATAGATTGGGTGCAGGAGACCCAGCAGTTAATTAATATAGTAATCTGCTGTTCAATAAACCCAAAGACCCCAGTTTTGGGGATAAGATTACAGTATTTGACAAAAACTGCTGGGAAAACTGGAATACAGTATGACAGAAACTGGACATATAAATGGACATTATCTAACACCATATACCAAAATCAAGTCTAAATGGGTGCATGATCTAGGTAAAAAGGATGATACTGTAAGCAATCTGGGAAAGCAAGGAATAGTTTACCTGTCAGATTTGTGGAGAGGGGAAGACTTTAGGACCAAACAAGAATTAGAGAGCATTATAAAATGCAAAATGGATAATTTTGATTACATTAAATTGAAAAGCCTCTGTACAAACAAAGCAAATGTAACCAAGATCAAGAGGGAGATGGGAAATTGGGAAAGAATTTTCACAACCTATGTCTCTGATAAAGGACTCATTTCTAAAATTTACAGAGAATTGAGTCAAATCTTTATGAATACAAGTCATTCCCCAATTGATAAATGAATGGTCAAAGGATATGAACAGACAGTTTTCAGAGAAAGAAATTAAAGATATCTATAAGCATATGAAGAAATGCTCTAAATCACTATTGATTAGAGAAATGCAAATCAAAATGACTCTGAGATACCACATCTCCAGTCAGATTGGCTAAGATGACAAAACAAGAAAATGACAAATGCTGGAGAGGATGTGGACAAATTGGAACACTAATGCATTGCTGGTGCAGTTGTGAATTTATTCAACCATTCTGGAGAGCAATCTGGAATTATGCCCAAAGGGCTATAAATAATTTCATACCCTTTGACCCAGCAATACCACTTCTAGGGTTATATCCCAAAGAGATCATAGAAGAGGGAGGAAGACCCATATGTGCAAAAATATTTATAGCAGCTCTTTTTGTCGTTGCAAAGAACTGCAAATTAAAGGGGTGCTCATCAATTGGGGAATGGCTAAACAAGTTGTGGTATATGAATGTAATGGAATATTATTGTGCTATAAGAAATGAGGAGGAAACGGATTTCATATTTACCTGGAGAGGATCATACAAACTGATGCCGAGTGAGAAGAGTAGAACCAGGAGAAATTTATATACAATCACAGGCACAACATATGTGTGATGACCAACTATGACAGACTGGACTCTTTTCAGCAATTCAGTGATATAAGTCAATCCCAAAAAACTCAAGAAAGAGAGAAATGCGACATCCAGAGACATAACCAGAAAGAACTGAGCCTGAATCCTTATGGAAGCAAACTAATTGATCTTTTTCTTTTCATTGTTTGGTTTTATTTCTTCTTTATCATGTTCCATCCCACCTAGTATAATATGACTTTGTAATTGGACCAATCTCTAATATGAATGTATTTACAGATCCTGTACTGGACTATATGCGGTTGTGGGGGTTGGGTGGAGGGAAGCAAAGGAAATATGAAAATCAAGGAACTATGGAATTGAATCTTGTTAACTGAAACTAAACTAATAAATTAATTTAAAAGAAGAATATTGGGAAAACAGCACTCTGCTTGTGGCAGCCTGTGTGTTTGTTCATTCTAGTTACCTTGAAGCGACTGTGATACCCTGGGGGAGAGTGGGAATGATGGAGAGCTGGTAATCATGAAGGGAAGGCCCAGTGGCCAAGGAACAACTCCAAAGCTTCATGAGAAGACAGAAATGTGACAACTCAATAAAGTAAGTAAGATGGTAGAAGATTTGTCAGGTACCTTACAGGTATTTGTCTCAATGACAAATGATTCATTTATGATAAAGTGATAAATGTTTCAATGATTGTTTGGAAAGACAAGAGAAAATGAATACTGATAAGGACTTCCATTTTGCCAAGGAGATGTAATGAATTCTATCTAAAACAATTTTCTAAGGAGTATGATGGAAGCATTGCCCTTTGAAGCATTAAATAAATGCCACTGGAGCAAAGATTCAAGGACCAGATTCTACTCAAAAGAAGACCACCTTAAGGCATTCACATTTTAAATCTTGACTGTAAAATACTTCATATGAGAAAGGGGCAGAGCCAAGATGGCAGATTGGTGTAGCCACCCACCCAGCTGAACTCTCCCAATATTTACCTCCAAACAACTTTAGAATAATTCCTTAAATCAAATTTTGGAGTAGCCAAGCCAACAAAAAGATGGGATGAGATATTTTTCTAGCCTCAGTAAATTTAAGAAGTAGACAGGAGAAGTCTGTAACACCAGGGTGGAGGTCTGTCTGGAGCTACACACTGGGTGGCAAATGCAGCCTCAGCAGCAAGAGCAGGAGCAACTTTAGGAGCTCTCAACCCGGAGAGAGTGAGGGGGTCAGATAACTCCTCAGAAAGAGATTACACAGGGCCGTTTGCTGGCACTGGATACAGCTGGTGCTGACTGGCAACTCTACTGCCTGTACAGAGTTCTGGGTCACAGTTCCAGTGTGGAAAGGAGTGCATTGACTTATTTTTTTTTTTTTAAAGCAATTGGGGTTAAGTAACTTGCTCAAGGTTACACGGCTAGTCATTTGATTTATGCGTGGGTGCTCATTTTCTGAGGCCGGATCTGATCTCGGGTCATCCAAACTCCGAGGCCGGCGCTCTTACTCACTGCTCCACCTAGCCGCCCCTTTAGGGCAGTTGGGGTTAAGTAACTTGCCCAAGGTTACACGGCTAGGTTTTTGTTTGTGCGGATTAAGTGTCTGAGGCCGGCTCCGAACTCAGGTCCTTCTGATTCCAGGGCCGGCGCTCTATTCACTGCGCCACCTAGCCGCCCCTATTGACTTATTTTTAAAGTAGCAGGGGCCCTGGTCACAGTTCTGATGCAAAGAAAGTATTGGTACTTGTGTCTGTAGGGGACCAGCGACCCTTTCCAGGTAAAGACCAAAGTGCAGACCAGGAGAGCAATAATTATACCTCTCCCAGGATAACACCACCTTAGAAATACCTAAAACTTAGAGATCCCAAGAGCCACCTCTGAAAATAGCAGCACAAAAAGCCTGAAGCTTGGGACATTGCCTCCCTATCCCCAGGTGAACAGAGCCCAATTTTACCATAAAGTTCAAAATAAAAAAATAGATTGGAAAAATTAGCAAACAACAACAGCAAAGAAAAAAAAGAAAGAAAAATAATTTAACCACAGAAAGCTACTACAGTGGTAGACTAAAATATAAACTTTAAAAAAAGAAGACAGCAATGTGAAAAGTTACAAAAAAGCCTCAAAAAATGCTAATTTCCCTGAGCCCAACAGGAATTCCTGAAAAAAAGTTTTTAAAAAGAGAGATAAAAATGGTAGAGAGAAAATGGGGAAAAGAAATTAGAATGATGCAATAAAATTGTGAAGAGAATTAACAACTTTTTTCAAAAGGCACGAAAAAAATTGAAGAAAATTACACCTTAAAAAACAAAAATTGTCCTGATAGTAAAAGAAGCAAAAAATTAATGAAGAATAGAACTCCTTAAAAAGCAAAAGAGGCCAAATGGAAAAGGAGGTACAAAAATTCAATGAAGAAAAGTACTTGAAAAGCAGATTTGACCAAATAGTAAAAGAGGTACAAAAGTTCACTGAAGAAAATAATTACTTAAAAATTAGAATTGGGCACGTAGAAATGAAAGACTCCATGAGACATCAAGAAGCAATCAAACAAAGTCAAAAGAATAAAAAATATAGAAGAAAATGTGAAATAGCTGATCTGAAAAATAATTAACCTGGAAAATAGATCAAGGAGGGACAATTTAAGAATTACTGGATTACCTTGAAAGCCATGGACTAATCCAATTATTGGATTACCATGAAAGCTAAAAATAATTTCTCAAGAAATGATCGAGGAAAACTGCTTTGATATCTTAAATCTAGAGAACAGAATTGAAATGGAAAGAATCCACTAATGACCACCTGAAAGAGAAATCAAAATGAAAACCTCCAATAAGCTGTAAGCATTTCCAATAAGATTTGTGCAAAAACAAGAATATCTATTGTCATCACTGTTATTCAATATTGTACTAGAAATGTTAGCTTCAGCAATAAGAGAAGAAAAAGAAATTGAAGGAATTATAATAGGCAAAGAAGAAACAAAGTATCACTTTGCAGATGATATGATAGTATACTTAGAGAATCCTAGAGAATCAAGTAAAAAAAATACTTAAATAATAAATAATTTTAGCAAAGTTGCAGAATATAAAATAAACACACATAAATCACTGGCATTTCTATATATTACTAACAAAGCCCAACAGCAAGAGATAGAAAGAGAAATTTTGTTTAAAGTCACTATAGACATTATAAAACATTTGGGAGGTAAAAGGGGACTCTGAACAACTTCTGGAGGCCCAGCACCCACAGAACAACACAGAGAAGCTAACCTCCTGCTGAGGACAGCCCAGCAGCCCTGCAGGAAGGACCAGCGCAGCGGTCTGGGAGCTGGCAGTGGCGGGGAGCCGAGTCGAGCCCAGGTCCACATGAGCCGAGGTTTTAGCCCCAGGGCAGCAGGGCCAGCAGCCAGCTGGAGGAACCCCAGAACACCAGCAGCTGTGGCGACTCCAGAATCATCAACATAGACATGCCTAGGACAAAGTAAGAGGTTAGTGTCCTGTGGACTTTGGGACCGGTATTTTGGGGAATGTGTTGGCTCCCTCCCCTGGGGGCTAGAAGCCACTGAGGAGACACGCCATTTTGTAGTTTTCAGAGGCAGCTCCAGCTCCTGGCCTGCAAATTAATTGTAGGGAGATCCAGCGATCAGTCTTGGGGGGTAATCGCTCTTGCTTTAACCTCCCTGGATCTGGATTGTGATCTAGGGTGGAAGTCCTGGGTGGGCTTACAGCTTGCCAGAAACGGAAGTTGCCCCCCACACGTTCAGGACGAAAATTCCTCTATCTGGCCTTAAAGCCATAGTGTGGCAACAAGCCCCAAAGTCAAGCAATTAAGTGGCAACATGCCAAGGCAAAGGAAAGAGAAAAATGCAACCCTCAACTCCTATTTTGGGGGCATAGAGCAGGAAAAGGACTGTGAGGCCAGAAGTCCTGCTCCAAAAGCCCCAGGGGAAAACATGAGCGGGTTGCAGGCCATAGAGGACCTTAAAAAGGACTTTAAAAATCAAATAAGAGAAGTGGAGGAAAAATTGTAAAGAGAAATGAGAAGGATGCAGGAAAAGTATGAAATGAAGGTCAACAGCCTGACTGAGGAAAACAACACCTTAAAAAATAGACTAACCCAAATGGCAAAGGAGGCCCAAAAGGGCAATGAGGAGAAGAATGCCTTAAGAAGTCGAATTAGCCAGATGGAAAAAGAATCTCAAAAGCCATGATCAAAGAAAGAACCTAGAAATCACCCTTCAAGAAATTCTCAAGGAAAACTGCCCTGATGTTTTAGATCCAGAGGGCAAAATAGAGGTTGAAAGAATCCACCAATCACCTCCTGAAAAAGATCCCAAAAAGAAAACTCCCAGGAATATTATAGCCAGGTTCCAGAATCCCCAGATCAAGGAGAAAATACTCCAAGCAGCCAGGAAGAAATAATTTCAATATTGTGGAAACACAATCAGAATAGCCCAGGACCTGGCAGCTTCTACACTGAGGGATTGAAGGGCATGGAATATGATATTCCAGAGGGCAAAAGAACTGATAATGAACCCAAGGGTCACCTACCCAGCAAAACTGACTATTTTGTTTCAGGGGAAAATATGGTCATTCAGTGGAATAGAGGACTTTCAAGCATTCTTGAGGAAAAAACCAGAATTGAATAGAAAATTTGACATCCAGACACAAGAAGCAAGAGATGCCTGAGAAGGTAATCAGGGAAAAGAAATCAAAAGGAACTTATCAAAGTTGAACTATTTACATTCCTATATGGAAAAGCAATAACTGTAAGTGATGATATCTTTGTCACTATGAAAATAATGGAAGAAGGGTGTGTGGTCATATGAATACATATGTGAATGTGTGTGTATATGGTTATAGTTATATATGGATAGAGGGCATAGGTTGAATTTGTTGGGAAGGGAGAATACTCAAGGGATGAAATTATGAGGTGAGAGAGGAAAGTGGCAAGAGGAGATGGGGAGAGACAGGGTAGGGTAAACTATCCCATGTAGAAGAAGCAAGGGGAAGTGGTTGCAAGGGAGGGGGAGAATAGGAAGGCTAAAAAGGCAAAACCACATTCACATTGAATTTTGTTCAGCGAGAGAATGACATACATACTAAATGGGATATCTCAACCTGCAGCAGGATAGGGGGAAGGGGGATGAGAGGAGGGATGATGGATAGGAGGGCATCCTTGGGGGGAGGGGAGGTTGGAAGTACCCACTATAGAAGAGGGACAGGATCATGTAGGGAATGGACCAGGTGGGGGGTGGGAGGGAATTATAAGCAGCCTTGTACAATATATCTACTATGATAATGTTTTGCATAGCTAGACATGTACAACATATACTGAATTACTTATCTCCCAAGAGGGAATGGGTGACAAGGGAGGAAGGAAATGGATCTGAAATTCGAGGTCTTAACATTAAATGTTTCAAATATATATAAATACTATTATTAATACTCTTTTGCTTGTAATAGGGAGATAAGATGTGCAGGCATTGGGACACAAAGATTCATCTTCCTCCAATGGAAAAGTCGAAGGGGGTATGGGAGAAGGTATGGGAGAGAGCAGATTGGAGGAAGCGATATCTTGTGGGACTGCTATTCTGGGAGGGTGGGTAGGGGAATAACGGGGGGGGAAATGATTGTAACTCAAAATCTGGCAGAAATGAATGATGTAAAACAGAAGTTAATAAAGCATTTGTTTAAAAAAAATTAAATAAATAAATAAATAAAATAAAGAATAAAAAAAAAAAAAACATTTGGGAGTCTATCTGCCAAGACAAGCCCAGGAACTATATGAACACAATTACACAACACTTATCACACAAATAAATTCAGATCTAAATAAATGGAAAAATATCAGTTGCTAATGAGTAGGCTGAGCTAATACAATAAAAATGGCAATTCTACTTAAATTAATTTACTTATTCATATACCAATCAAACTACCAAAAATATTTCATAGAGCTAGAAAAAAATAATACCAAAATTTATCTGGAAGAACAAGTGGTTCAAAATATCAATGGAATTAATGAAAAGAAATGTAAGGTAGGGTGGCTTAGCTGTACCAGATCTTAAATCATATTATAAAGCAGCAATCATTGAAACTACTTGGTATTGGCTAAGAAATAGAGTGGTCAATCAGTGGAATATGTTAGGTACACAAGACACAGTACTCAATGATTATAGTAATCTACTGCTTGATAAACCCAAAGATTTTAGCTTCTGGGATAAAAACTTACTATTTAACAAAAAACTACTGGGAAAACTGGAAATAGTATAGCAGAAATCAAGCATAGATCAATATTTTATACTGTATACCAAGATAAGGTCAAAATGTGTACAAGATTTAGATATAAAGGCTGATAATATAAGCAAACTAGGAGAGCAAGGAATAGTTGACCTGTAATATTTATGGAAAATGGAAGAATTTATGACCAAACAAGAGATAGAGAACATTATGAAATGCAAAATAGATAATTTTTTATTATATTAAATTGAAAATGTTTTACACAAAGCCAATGCAAACAAGATTAGAAGGGGAAAAAAAAACTAGGAAGGAACTTTTACAACCTCTCTGATAAAGGCCTCATTTCTAAAATATATAGAAAACTGAGTCAAATTTATTGGAATACAAGTCCTTCCCCAACTGATAAATGGTCAAAGGATATGAACAGGCAGTTTTCAGAGGAAGAAATTAAAGATGCCTATAGTCATATGAAAAATGCTCTAAATCACTATTGATTAGAGAAATGCAAGTCATCACAGTGATCAGACTGGCTAACACAACAAAACAGGAAAATGATAAATGTCAGAGAAGAGGGGGGAAAATTGGAACAGGATTGCATTGCTGGTGATGTGAACTGATCCAACCATTCTGGAGAACAATTTGGAACTATGCCCAAAAGACTATAACACTGTGCATACTCTTTGACCCAGCAATACCACGTCTAGGTCTGTATCCCAAAGAAACTACGCAAATAGGAAAAGGACCCATATGTACAAAAATATTTATAGCAGCTCTTTTTGTGGTGGCCAAGAACTGGAAATTGAGGGGATGGCCATCAGTTGGGGAATAGCTGGATAAATTGCGGTATATGAATGTAATGGAATAGTATTGTTCCATAAGAAATGATGAGCAGGTGGACTTCCGAAAAATCTGGAAAGACTTATATGAACTGATACAAAGTGAAGTGAGCAAAACCAGAAGAACATTATACACAGTAACAGCAACATTCTGTGATGACTAACTTTGACAGCCTTAGCTCTTCTCAGCAATGCAAGGATCTAAGACAGCTCCAAAAGGCTCATGATGGAAAATGCTATCCACATCCAGAAAAAGAACTGTGAAGTCTGAATGCAGACCAAAGCATACTATTCTCTCTCTCTCTCTCTCTCTCTCTCTCTCTCTCTCTCTCTCTCTCGCTCTCTCTCTCCCTCTCGTGTGCGTGTGTGTTTCTTTTTTGTCATGCTTCCTCCCATTAGTTCTAATTCTTCTTTATAATATGACCAAATATGTTTAACATGAATGTAAAGAGCCTATAGCAAATTGCACACCACCTTCGGGTGGAGAGCGGGGGGGAATTTGGAACTCTAAATCTTATTTATAGGAGTGAATGTTGAAAACTAAAACTAAATTAATTAATTTTTAAAAAATGAATACCTCCAGGGATAATATATTCCAGAGTTCCCAGAACAAGGAGAAAATACTTCAAGCAGACAGAAAGAAATAATTCAAATATCATGGAGCCATGGTCAATATCAGCACACAAGATTTAGTTGCTTCCATGTAAAAAAAGTGGAATGCTTGGAATATGGTAATCTGGAAGACAAAGAAATAGAATTACAACCAAGAATCACCTACTCAGAAAAAAACTGAATGTAATCCTTCAGGGGGAAATGATATTTAATGGAATAGAAGACTTTCAAATATTTTGGATAAAAGCACAAAAACTGAATAAAAATTTGACAAATATATAAATGTAACTCAGTTCTATACTCAGTATATATTTGAGAAATGAGGTCTTTATTGGAGAAAATTGCTGTTAAATTTTCTGTATTACTTCATTACCTAGGTATCTTTTAGCAAAATGTAGTTTCTCTGATTATTTCTTTTAATTAGGTCCATTTTTGCTTTTACTTTGAGATCATGATTGCTACCTTTGCCTTTTTTACTTCAGCTGAAGCCTCTCCAGATTAATTAGACTTATTGGTTCTTGTACAACAGCCATATCACTAGGTCCTTATGTATGGCTTTTCTAGCATGGTAGAATTTGTCTAAACTTTTTCCCCATTAGAATAACCTTTAAGGAATAATGATCCAGAATCACCTTGATATCATAGTAAAGTCATAGTAGACCTTAATGGAGGAATTCTCAGATGGTGACAGAAATAAAGTATCACTGTATATATCTAGCTATCTGTCTGTCTGCTTATTACGTATCATTCATCCATCTGCCTATCTATATACCTATCTGTCCATCTATCATCTATCCCTTTATCTGTCTCTCTATTGATCCCTTTATATGATCATCTGCCTTCTGCTCCCTCAGTTCTTTAGTTCAGTGTTAGGTTATCAATGATAATTTGCTGCTGCTCTTGTTAATGATGATAACCTCATACGTGCATTTTACACTCATATTTATTCTTTACTATTTGGTGCAAATGGCCTGGGGCAGCTACACATAAGAGTCCCCTGTACAGCACTTGGTTGAACTCGATATCCTTTACACAAATCAGATGAAGGTCATACAGATTTGGCCGAAGGACCCAGACAATGACATTTTTAACCCTGCAATTAACTAATATAGAAGTTTTAGATTCCCTTGGTCTCTCAACCTAAATTTCCAAACAACTAAGCAATATTTTTTAAAAATAACTATTAGGAAAAGGTTTTAAATGAGAATATATAAATTAGAAATATTATGCTGTTGAAACATATATGTGTACACTTAGTACAATGTGGCTTTGAAAAGTCAATATAGCAAAATGTAATATTGTTGTGAGAGTAAAAATAATGCCACTAAATTTCCAAATCTTTTCTAAAGAATTCATTGAAACAAAACTTTTTTCTAAAGGACTGTGATAAAAGCAACCAGTTATGTTTAAAAAGTTAGTCCCTAACCCTTCAGAATCTAGAAAAGATAGTTTATTTTCCATTTAAAACTTTTTTATATATTTCACTTAATTCTTTTAGTTTTCATTGATTTAATCTTCAGTCTTTTAATCTCTGTGCCAGATGGATACATCAAATGGATACATTCCCTTTTGTTATCTTTACTTGAGATCATAGCTGAAGAACTTGAATAACTCCCTTGGTTAAAGCTAATTTTATCCACTATCAGTCTATGGAGTGTGAACAAATGGTATTCATTTTCTAATCCATACTGCATGAGCAAGTGTTAAGCAGATATGGAAACCCAACAACAACAAAAACCCACTAAAGAATGGATACTTTCTGAGACTGGTAGTTATGTTTCTTTTTTGTTTTGGCACAGAGCAGGGGAGCTGGGAGGGAGGAAGCTGTTATCTTCCTGAGATAATTATCACGAGAGTTCTCTGCTTATTTGTCTAATGTTAACATATCACCAGCTCTTCTGGATCAACACATAGGATCATTGATTTTGTAGCAGTAACCCTCTCTTTTCATTTATTGTTTTTATCTATACTTTTTTCTATCAGGTAAGTGACTCTTCTGTTATCTGCCCCATTGCACCTGTTTTTGGGTATGTGAGGGTTACCCATTTGTTTGTCCTTCATTCTCAAAGAGGACCATAACATCAAAAAGATGATACCACAGCTTTCTAGTGAATTGGATTTAAGTGAGGCAGGGCTGTGCAAAGTCACCAGCCTCACTTTCTCCTCTGGAGCCATCTGGGTCCAGTGGCCAGATATAGATTAGGATGATGGGAGATAGCCCCCAGGTTACCCAATTGTAGGAATGAGACCTTATATTGGCATATATTTTGCCTACTTGATGGGAACATATAAAGCTCAAGGAGAAAATAAAATTGATAGTTATTGATAGCTAAATTTGTATATTTTTTTTACCCACAAACAGATGTTATTATATATCTTAACCCAAGGCAAATGTATGCTACATTGCTCAGTAAAATATTAAAATGTCTTTTCAAGACACTACCTCCCCCAAGTCCTCCTTGCCTTTACCCCAGGCATCTAAGCATCTCCAGTTGACCAAGACCCTCCACTGAAGTACCCCCATCTATTCCAATCCTCTCCAAAACTATGTCATGAGTACAATGGTTGATAATGGGTTGCTATATCAAATTCCTCAAGAGTGTGTGCATTTTAAAGTTTTACTGTATTTTTTATATTTTAAATTAACGTTTTGCATTTATATCATATTTATTTCCTGATATATGTCCCACATTCTACCCTATACCCCTCATTCCCAAACACATACCCAAATAAATACTCAATTACTAGAGAGCCTGGGTACTAGTTTTGACCCTCTTGTTTGGCTAAGAGTAAATAAGCTTTGAATAGATCTCTGATTACCACTCAAATTATAATTACACCAATTAGAAGAAATATTTGCTGTAAAATGTTGCTAGAACTTTCCTTCAGACTCCTCACTAGATTATTCTTGAAATATTTTATTTCCCTTGAAATGAAGAAAAAAAGTTAAGCAAAACCAATGTGCCTAGTGACCGCCATCTTATGCTCTATGCAATGTTCTTTAGCCATAGTCACCAACTTCTCCAAGGAAGGGAGAAAGCTGCATTTTTAAATTTTTTCCCCATAACCTAAGTTAGTCATTTTGATTCGTTAGCATGATTTTCTTTTATCTTTTTTTAAATTTATGTTGTCACTGAATGTGGTTTTCCTTGTTTTGCTTACTTCATTCTGTAAAAGTTTTTGTCCTTAACCATCTTTCTATTAATTCCTCATATTCATCCTTTTTGTGAACAGTAATATGGGGTTATGATCATATGTCACAGTTTTTTTTCAGCCATCCCTCAAGTGATAGATACTTTGTTTCCAGTTCTTTGCTACCATATTGGGTACATTTAGGGCCTTTCTTTTAGTCCTTAAGATCCTTGAGGACATATGGATTTTACCAAGAGCTCATGGAAACTTTATTCTCAGAGAATAACTCTAACAGAGGGAATTTCAGATACTATGTCACTGGAGATATTTCTGGACAATGTGATATTACATAATCAGCTACATAATTTATCTTGCAACCAACAACAACACCAACAGCAACAACACAGAGAGACACACGTACCAGGTCATTTTATTGAAATAATAACCCTAGAGCTTTAAAAAAAATTGTAATAGTTGAGACTTTTTAAAGTTTACAGTTTCTTTCAAAGGAATATCTTATGCTGGTTAAGAGGAAATGCTATGATTTAGCAGAAAGAACATCAAAAGTGGTATCAGAAGACCTGGGTTTGAAAGTTGGCCTTGCCACTTAATAGCTATGTGCCCTTAAGACCTCTGGGTTTCAGTTTCCACATTTAAAAAAGAAGTGATTGGAGTATATGATCAGTCCCTAAGATACCCAAAAGCTCTAACTCCTATGAGTTAAAAACAATCCACCTCCCAGTGCATGTTACTCCCTTTATCTCTGAAATCACTGCCACTGTTCAGATGGTGACACCTTAGGAAAGGACACCTTAATGGTCAAAAAATCCATGCCCCATGTGGATAACTCCCTAATGGCTACACTTAGTACAATGTGGCTTTAAAAAGTCAATACAGATACACAAATATCAATTTTATACTGAAGGGACACATGTGGCGGGGGTCAGCATGTGGTGTGTCACCCCAAAGCAGCTGCACATGCCTGATTCAAGACAATATTTCAGTGTCCCTTCAGATTGTAGACAGAATGATAGAACTAGGCAAAGGGATCTGGATGCCTAGCAAACCCTTTAGACCTCTCAGAGTGTCTGAAAGCTCATTTTGTTTTTTGTTTTTAATTTTTAACAGGTCAGATTCAACTCCTTTGAAAACAATGGAAAATGCCTAGGTTTTAGAAAGACATGAGGACAGAATAGAAGGCAGTGAAAACAATTCTATAGCTTGTACTTGAGGACTGTCTAGCTAGAATGGAGGTGACCACAGTGATTTGGCTTTTGCTGTGGGACACCCATTAAGTAGAATGGGAGTGGGTGGCATCATGGACATTTGGGGAGTCAAATGCACTTTTTTCACAGGATAAGATGAATAGCAGCAGTCTTCTGACCACCGAAGGTTCTATCAAGTATGCTACTGTCATAGGAATTTGCTAGAACTGCTTTGAAAAAATCTTTCTATGTTCACTGAGAGCTTAAATTGCATTTGACTAAAATCACATTGTAAGTTTAGGAGTCTGGTCTTTGGAGGTGGCCAGATGTTCAATTTTAGGCAGGACAGCCCTAATTACTGCACAGAGACAACGTATTAAAGCAGACAGTCTTAAATTGTGGTCCACGGACCCATTCTCTATAGATAGATTTCAGGGACTCTGTGAACTTCAATTGAAAATTTGTATCACTAACCTCTAAGTGAACTTTAGCATTTCCTTTAATCAGAGAAGAGGTCTATAGGCGTCACCTGACTGCCAAGGGAGTGTTTGGCACCAATAAGTTGAAGAACCCCTGTAGAATCACTCAGAATGGATGGGAAGCCTATTTATCCAGGTGGGCACTGGAAGTCACCTGGGACTTTTAGACTCCCTGCCCCGCCTCCTCTAAATCTGACACTTGTAGTTTCTGCCTTTACCCCAAGGGGTCACCAAACTTTGAGCTGCTGAAATCATTGTCTAGTCCAAAAAATTCTCTCTGGAGAGCCTTCACTCAAATGGGAAGGGAGCAGGTAGGGGTCAGGAGAGGAGAAGGTAGGAAGGTTGGCAGAGAGAGTTGGAGGAGGAGAGAATGAGAAGAAAGAAGAAAATAAGTAAGGGGATTGAGCCCTATGCACCTTCTGTTCCTGCTTCACATCAGTTATATTAGAGCTGCCTGTGGAGCAAAGGGGTGAAGAATGAAGAGTATCTACCCCTCCCCACCGTCCTGACCTTCTGCTGCTCTCTAAGTTACCTGTTACTGGCACATTTTAGGCCAGATGTGTATCATGTGGGGTGGGAGAGGGGAAGAGCCAGTCATCGTGAGATTGTCACTCAATTCTCCCACCTCTCCCTTTGTGGACTTGCACAAACTGCATTCGTACTGGCAGGTCTAAAAGGCTTCCCCAGAGGGAGTTGGCCATGAGCCCCATAGCTTATCACTCTCAGGGTCCTACATGGGGGAAATATGCTTCTGAGTCTCCACTGCTCTGCTTCCTACAGATGAGCCATAATAGCACCCTTAACTTAAATTTATTAAACAAGAAGGCGGAAGGAAGAATAATCACAACATGACACTAAATGGGAGACAAAAGCAGGAGTTATCAAAACCTAACAGCCCACGCATAAACCTGTGTTTTGAGGGGTAGGATAGGCAGAAAGGTGGGTACGAATATTCTCAGAGAAGCATGGGACTAGTGAAACCCATGTGTCCAAGGTAACTCACAATTCTGGACTGGTCTCTTTTAGGACACAGTCTACGTCTCATATCACCTGCGGGGCAAGACCTCTCCTCTACTGGACCCTCGGCTTTCCTGCTGGACCATGCAGCTGTTGGCTCTTCTCAGGCTGCTGAAGCTGGGTCAGCCAGAAAGCTGGGGTCAGCTGAGTTTCCTAGCCTTGCTCCCTCTTCTGATTTCTAAGGTAATTTAACACTCAAAGAAAAACAATTTTCTTAAATCCTGTAATATGCAAAACTTGCATTGTTCTCTGTTGACTTTCAAAGTGTTCCCTTTCCCAGCTATAAAGGATCTAAAAGAGGAAGCCTTTGTACTGGAAAGCCTGTAAGGAATTGACTTCCCCGCTCTCAAACTGTAGAGGGCACCAAAGAGCAAGGCGGCCTTTGCCTCAACTAACCTCCAAGGAGAGAGACTGTCCTTTCTTGCGATTTCTAACAAGCTTCCTTCAAAACATGTTAACTCCCCAAATTTAGGTGGTCTCACTTTGTGTCAACCTCTCCACTCTATTTTATCCCCTACCTAGCCTCCAGGAGCTTCTGACCTCTGAGTTTCCGTAACATAGTATCTCTCTTTGTCTTTTTTCACTGACTTATTTGGCCTCTCTCTGGCACTCAGACCCTTTGGTTGCTAACTCCTGATCTTCCAATTTGGCTTTTGAACTTCAGATCAGGGCTCCTCATGTGCAATGACTCATTTCTGACTTGGGTTGAGAAACCTTAAGTCCATATTTTTGTCAGATATGACAGCAATAATTCATATGTAATAGTCCAGCAGTCCCTAAACAATTCATTGACTCAAAGTTTCCCGATGATATACTTCCAAGTCCTAAAAAGAGTCATATGTCGATTAGTTTCTGAGAAACAAAACTACATAACTGTCCATTAATGTTTTTTCTCTTTCACTCTGGCCTTCTCACAATTCCATGTTTCTTCAAGCATGTGCGGGGGGGGGGGGGGGAGAAGGCAGAAGGAGTGAAAAAGCAATTTTTTCTTAGGTTCTCACAAAATTATTTTTCTTATGCTGCTTATCTTGCTTTCACAAAAAATAAGCTTTTTCTGCCCCTTTAAATAAATAAAACATTCATATTAAGAAAGGCTGCAGTGCCTTGCATGTATGCCTGTGTATGTATATATATACATATCTATCTACTATATATACATATGTATATATACATATATATACACGCACACACATATGTATAGGTATGTATATACATGTGTGTGCCAGAAAACTATTAGTTTCCATTGGGAGAAAGGGACACATGTATAGTTTAAGTTGTCAACTTTCCTTCGAATTTTAAAAAATATGCAGATGACTTCATATGTATAATGGATGTATTTCTTATCAATGGATGGGGGAGTTTTGGGGAAGGGAGAGAATTTGGAACTGAAGATAAATTTTTTTTAATTACAAAGCAATCATATGCAGATAACCATGCTCTGTGAATAACAAACTATAAATACTACATATATTAATGGAATTTAGTCATAACAAAATGGAATTACTTGATTTCATCTGACACATTTAAAAATATAAATGATAATCATCTCTTCTTTTTTTTTGCCTTTTTTTTTTTTGAAGGGCAATTGGGGTTAAGTAACTTTCCCAAGGTCACACAGCTAGGTTTTTTTTATTTGTGTGTGCGTTAAGTGTCTGAGGCTGGAACTGAACTCAGGTCCTTCTGACTCCAGGGCCGACGCTCTACTCACTGCGCCACCTAGCTGCCCCCGATAATCATCTCTTCTGCATGGCAATTTGGCAAAAGCAGCAACCAGTTCACACAAACAATTTTAATTAATATTATGTTCATGGAGACAAACCAAGTTTTGACAGTTCCTTTCTCTTTGTTCACTTGTTCCCTAATATCTTTAAAAGTTCAATGTCAATGATTTCCCCTTATACCATATACAGTTTAGCTTCTCTAGTTTTCTTTAATACTTTTGTGCTTTTGAATTACAGAGTATCTCAAGGGAAAGTCAGTAAAGTAAAGGTGACAATTAACATTATAACCACTTAGAGGACATTTTAAAAAGTGGCCACAGAGAATGCATTGTGAGAAGGACTGTCAGTCCTGATATGGGCAGATAGACTCTATAACTCTAATCAGATTATCTCCAAACATTAGATATTCATCAGTCTTGTTAACTTTTGCAGCTCTTTCTCTTTCTTCTCTCAATTTCCCTCTCTTTCTGCCTTCTCTGCCTTCTACCCTTACTTAAATCTGGCTTCTACGATTAGTTTTTCTACATTTCTGAAATCTGAGTACTACTATGATCTCTTATTTGTTTTTTTTCTCTTACTTGTGGAAGGGGGACTTACTCTTCCATTCATTCAACAGGTATTGATTAAGCATCTACTATGAGTAAGACCCAGTGCTAGATAGTGAGGATATAAAAACTTTTTAAAATCAGTCAGTAAGACAGTCAATAAGCATTTGTTCTGTTCCAGGCCCCAGGCTAAACACTAGGGATCTAATAATGACTTTCAGGCGGTACAATAATTTTTAAATCCTCTCTCCTGGTTCTATTTTCCAGGTCAGTTGTTTTTCCAATGAGATATTTCACGTTTTCTCCTATTTTTTCATTATTTTGATTTTGTTTGATTGTTTCTTGATATCTCCTAAAGTTATTAGCTTCCACTTGCCCAATTCTGATTTTTTAAGGAATTGTTTTCTTCAGTGAACTTTTGTATCTTCTTTTCCATTTGGCCAAGTCTACTTTTAAAGTAGTTCTTCTCTTCAATGAATTTTTGTATATATTTTTCCATTTGGCCAATTCTGCTTTTCAAGGCATTCTTCTCATTGACTTTTTGGACCTCTTTTACCATTTTTTTCTATTCTGTTTTTTAAAGTGTTATTTTCTTCAGTAGTCATTTTTTGTGACTCCTTTACCAAGTTGTTGACTATTTTTTCATTATTTTCTTGCATCACTCTTATTTTTCTTCACAATTTTCCTTTTTCTCTCTTACTTGATTTTTAAAATACTTTTTGAGCTCTTCCATGGACTTTTTTGAGGCTTTGGATGTAGTATTTTTGACATTGTTGTTTTCTGAGTGTGTGTTTTGATCTTCCTTATCACCACAGTAAATTTCTATAGTCAGAATTTTATTCTGTTCTTGCTCATTTTCCTAGCCTATTTTTTATACTTTTAACTCTATGCTAAAATGGGACTCTGCTTCTGGGGTGGAGGGTGCATTGTCCCAAGCTTCAGGGGTTTTGTATAGCTATTTTCAGAGATACTTCTAGGAACCTGTAAGTTTTCAGTTCTTTCAAAGTTGTATCATCTAAGGAGTGGTGTATTCACTACTCTTCTCTACTTTGCTCTGGTATGAATGAAAGAAGCACTCTTTTCTACCCTGAAACTGTGACAAGGGTCCCCATACCCCTGTGACGGTAAGCTCTGGTATGATAGTGAGCCTCTTCACAATGGGATTGTCACCCAGGACTGCAACCAGGATCTAAGTATGGGTGATGCAGCAGAGTTCTGTCCTCAGTACCAGCAAAGGGATTCCTGTAATCTCCTTCTGACCAGTTGTCTGTCCCCCTTACTGTCTGTGGGTTAAGAGCTCTGCTGCTTCTGATTCAGTCAGTCCCAAGGCCTGTTCGTGTTTTGCTGGGGCCTGGCCTGCTCTGGCACAGCCTACACAACTCCACTTTCACCCCCAGGCAGTGCAACAGACTTTCCTGCTGACCTTCTAGGTTGTCTTGTGATGGCAAATGGTTTCAACCTGTCCTTTTGCCACTCCAGAATTTGTTTTGAGGTATTATTTAAAGTTATTTGGAGGGAAATTTGGGAGAACTGAGGCAAGTCCCTGCTTCTTCTCTGCCATCTTGATTCTGCCCAATACTGAGGGTATAAACAGAAGAGAAGACAGTCTCTGTTCTCGAGGAGCTCACCGTCTAATAGAGTAGACAGCATATAAAGAACAATGTACAAATACTATATATATATATATATATATATATATATATATATATATATATATATATATATATATTTTTTTTTTTTTTTTTTTTTTTTTTTCAGGGTAAATAGGAAATAACTAACAGAGGTAAGTATTAGAATTAAGATGGATCAACAAGCGCTTCCTGTGAAGGTGGGATTTTAACTGGAGCAATCCCTGTGCTCAAGGACCCTTTATATCACTGTTGCACAATTAAGTATTTTGAAAGGAAATTCCTGAAACTCTTCAATCAAGGTGGCCTTTCTGAAAGGTTAATCCCATGTCAGTACACAGGAAGAAATGGAAAGTATAGTCTGTATGCAAGAAAATCATTTAAGATGCTATTACTTGGGGCGGCTAGGTGGCACAGTGAGTAGAGTGCTGGCCCTGGAGTCAGAAGGACCTGAGTTCAGTTCCAGCCTCTCACACTTAACACACATTAAAAAAAAAAAACAAACCTAGTCGTGTGACCTTGGGCAAGTTACTTAACCCCAATTGCCCTCCAAAAAAAAAAGATGCTATTGCTATGGGTGATACATGAGGTAATAAGGTCCTAATCTAGGGCTGTGATAACAGGAATGGGAAGGAGGCAGATACAAGACACAGCAAAGAAAAAAATTGACAGACGTGGTGACCAAATGTCTCGGCTGGGTTGGGGTAGGTGTTTAGGAGAAGATTACATCAGTTAGTGCTGATGAGAATGCTAATGTGGATGAGGATGATGAAGATAATAGCAGAAAACCATATAATTCTTTAAGTTTTCGGAAGCGCTTTATTTACACCTATTTTTTCAGTTGATCCTCACATCAGTCCTCTGAATTAGGCGCTATTGTGATCCCCGTTTTACAGATAAGGAAACTGAGACTGAGACAGGTTAAGTGATTTGCCTGTTGTCTGAAACAAGATTTGAATCCAAGTATTCCTGTCTATCCAGTGTGCTATGCTGAATAAATAGGGTTTGGTTATTATGCATTAATTTTTTAAAGATAACATTGTCTAGAGAAATATTAGGAGGACAACCTTTGCAAAGAACTCTCCTATTTGCCATGCACATTGGGCTAAAGAAAAGGACCAAGAAAAATAGTCCTTCTGTTCTGATAACCTGAATAAACAGGAAGAAAAAAGTGTCCGTTCTATGGTATTTCTATAATATCAATGTAATTGTCTTAAAAGTAGAAAGTTAATATGCTTTCTAATGGTAAAATGGTCAGTTCATATGATTTTCCCCCAGCAAGTTGGCCACTCTCCTGCTCCCTGCTTCCCACTAATGAACTAACTGAACCAGTTGTTGGGGTATTGTGCAGAAACAGTTATGGTGAGTAAACTGTTCCTTCTCGAGACGTTCCACTTTGCAACTCAGTCCTCCAGTGCCCATACTTGAAAGTCTCTACTTCCCTTCCCAGATTTTTAGATCTTCAATTCTACCTTTCCCTTCGGTGTTCTTTTTATGTAGGAATGGGCTTTCAATTTTCAGGAAACTCATTCACTCTGAATTAACTTCAATGTCCCCCGTAAGGTATCTTTTCTTATGAGGAATGTGCAGAAATTGGTCTATCCCTATGATGTCACTTTCAAAGAGAGTTCAGTAATTACTTGGATTAAAAGCATTGGTTTCACCCTTACCCCACCTCCACACACATTCAAACCTTATTCCTATTTGAGAAATATACAGAGCAAACTTCACAGAACAAATGAAGTTTGGATTTAAAGCCTAGAGGGCTGCATGTGGCCTTGAGCTTGCAGGTTCCCTTTCCCTGATCTAGTCCAATTCTCCTCATTTTATTGAATGAGGAAACTGAAACCCAGGGAAGTTAAATCGTGTGCCTAAGTTTGCATAGGTATGATTTGAATTCAGATCCTCTGACTGCAGAGTCAATGTTTTTCTCCTGCACCACACTAACCTTTCTCACCATTTCTCAGGCAGCAGCAGTGATTCTATGACAAACTGAATCCTTAGCAAAGGGCTTACTTAAAAAAATTTTACATTATTTTTATCAATATTAATATATAATTGAGTTCATTTTAATTAATTAATTTTAATTAAATTAAATTAATGAAATATTAATAATAGGAATCATATTTAAGTGACTCCCTTTCCTGGGCCAGCTGACTTGAAAAGGCCTGTATATTAAGGTGACAAGGACTATAAACCTTAGAGTAGTGACCTTCCACCTGGACCTGCTCACTATTGTAATTTGAGTTTGCTGAGGCTTTGCCCCAAAACAGCTTTGTTATCAGATTTTGTGTATAGATTTTTTTTAATGTACTCATAGAACAGGGGTGAGGAGTCAATAGTTTTCAAGGTACTCAGAAGCTAAGCAAGAGGAAGTCCTACCCAATGACAGAGGGACAATGCCCTTGGTGGTCTGACGACTTTATATCTAATTTGTTGCTTCTTCATTTTTCAGTCATGTCTGACTCTTCATGACCCCATTTAGAATTTCCTTGGAAGAGATACAAGAGTATTTTGCTGTTTTCTTCACCAGCTCATTTTACAGATGAGGAAACTGAGGCAAACAGGGTTCAGTGATTTGCCTAGGGTCACACAGGTAGTAATTGTCTGAGGCCAAATGTGAACTCAGGAAAAGGAGTGTTCCTGATTTCAGGTCCAGCTCAGCTGAACCCAGAAATTAAATTGTCTGTGACTCCCCATTTAGAGGGGAAAGTGGCACCCCTAATTGTTCTGGGCTGGGTCTGACTCAATCCAGTCCACTGGCAGTTTATACTTTTTATTGGAACAAAGTGAGTGTCAGGAGTGTATGTATGTGTGCGTATGTGTGTGCATACACACATCTGTGTGTGTGCTCCCCATGTGGGTTATATATGCCCATGCTGGTCTGTGTAGATGTGGCTCACAGGGACTTGTGAAGAGATATCTTTAGAGTCTTCTCTGCCTACCCTTCTCCAAGTGAAATCTTGAATCCAGCCAGGACCAAAGTAGTTAGAGCCATGAGACCTGTCACTCTGCTCACTGGGGGGGTAATTGTAGGGCTATGGGTACAGGCACTTCTAGGATCCCACTCTGCCTCCTACACTGGAATAAGGTGTTAGAAGGCCATGGTCTCATTTCCCCTGGATGATCCACCATAGTGGATGATGTCAGTAACTGCACCCGGGGCTGGTTCAGGCAACTGCAAAGGATTCTGGGCTATCATTCTGGGACTTGGATTCTCCTTCCTGTTAGTGATACCCCTTCAAACTTACAAAATTGCTTCTAAGACTGGGATTCCTTATATTTGGGAAAAAGACACAGAGCAAAAAAAAAAAAAGACATAAAACCAGAGACTTCTCTAGGCTAGTACATGTGCTATATATATATATAGTATGTATATTGTGAATTGTAATTCACAGTTCAGTAGTGAGAGGGAACTTTTAAACTGTCTGTTTTCCTCAAATTGGCTGGAGTGTAAATGGTATATTTGTTTGTATCCCTCATTCCAGACTTGTCTCTGGGCTCTTCACGGAGGAATAAGTGTCATCCTTTCAAGTTCTTTGTGGGGAACATGCATAGCATAAGTCAGGTTGATCTCTCCAATAGCAAATTTTAAAAAAAGAAAAGAAAAAGAATTCCTTCCTCACAGTTGTTAGAAAATCCTAAAATTTTAAGGACGTGCCTTGGTTTGCTTTCTGTCATTATTTGGGGTCCCTCATGTTTGGCTACATCTATCCACTAATTACTGCTTATTCAGCTGCATTGTCATTTGCAAAAAGCCATTCAAAATCACACAGATCTTTTTTCCTCATTTACATATAAATGATTCCCTTCAAATGGGGAGAAGCCTTTTTTTCACAGGCACCTTCTTCAAAGGGGAATGGGGGGTGGGTGGAATAGTGACCATTCTACCAATACAAGCATACTTGGGAGATATTTTATGTTTACTTCCAGACGACCATAATAGCATGAATATTACAATAAAGCACATACAATTTTTGTGTTTTTTTCAGTACATATTAAAGTTTTGTTTATACTATACCATAATTTATTAAGTGTGCAATCATATTATGGCTAGAAATCTTACCTACCTTAAATATACTTTATTGCTTTAAAAATGCTAACCACCATCTGAGCCTCCAGTGAATTGTAATCTCTTTGCTGGTGGAGGGTCTTGCCTAGATGTTAAGGGCTGCTGACTGATCAGGGTGGTGGTTGCTGAAAGTTGGGGTGTGTGGCAATTTATAAAATAAGACGCAATGAGTTTGCTCATTGATTGACTCTTCCTTTCACTTGAACACTTAGAGGCAGTTGCAGGGTTATTAAATGGCCTAAGGAGGAAAGGGAGAGAGACACAATGGGCTTTGATGGAGCAGTCAGAACGTACAATATTTATCAGTTAAGTTCAGTCTTATAGGTAAGTGATCAAAGTTCACTGATCACAGATCAACATAATAAATGTAATGATAATGAAAAAGTTGGAAATATTGCAAGAATTACCAAAAATATGACACAGAGACAGGATGTGGGCATATGCTGTTGGAAATACAACGCCAATAGACTTACTAGATGAAGGGTTGCCTCAAACTTTTAATTTGCAAAAAATGCATTATCTGCAAAATGCAATCAAACAAAGCACAATAAAACAAAGTATGCCTGAACGAAGACATCCATCCAGTCCCAGTAAGTATATTTGTCCTTTTGACTGAGGGAAAAATAACTTTTAATCCTAAAAAAATCATTTTTCCTGAATGTTTTTGAAGTTAAGCTGAGTCCTAAGGAAATTGTTCAATAGAAATGGAAAAAAGACTTAAAATACCAGGCTGGAGGATCCAGGGAAAACAGATCTGGTATTCCTAGAAGAAATTTTATTCCAATTATATTCAAAGTACAGTTCTTAAGATCAAAGAATATATTCACTCCACTCTCTCCTTGCTGAATGATTACAGGAAGTTTACTCTCCAATATCCTGGGGGTGGGAAGGATGATCAGAAGCCTGAAGGCTAATCCAGGATCACCTTCCTCTCCCCTGTCTATCCACAACTTCAATGAGATCATTTTATTCTAATCCCTCAAGACTACACCAATTTTTTCTGGTTCAGGCCCATCCCCTAGTAGTTTATGTTTGATATTGAGACAAAATGAGATGCTCATAGGTCATTTAACAGTTAACCAAAGAAGATTTATTTAGCCATAACTGAAGGATATTCAGCAAGGCTGGGCATCAGGGGCATTTCAAATGGATTGGACTGAACAATGCTCCCTTACCTTTCCTCATTGATTTCTATCAGCAAGCCTTAGAAGCCCTTTGTAGCAGCAAGCACCCCAGCATACCCAGGGTGGCTGCCAACACAGTCCTAAGGAAATTGTCCAGTAGAAATGGAAAAAGACTTAAAATACCAGGCAAGTATTTAGATCTTAGTTCTTAGATCTGCTTTTCTAAAGGAAAGCAACCCAAAATGGGTTAACAATCTTGCTTTAATCAAACATATGTAATTTACCTAGTTCAGGGGGAAAAGGTCAGCAACCTGAACTTCAGAGAATACAAACAAGTTACAAGTAGACAAAAAATACAGACAGAGAAACAGATAAGCGGACAGGGTTCCAGCTGCCTGACCATTACAGCCATACCTAGTCAGTTACCAGAGAGTAAAGCATTAACATCTGGGTTTTTAAAGCTGGGGGGCTCAAAGGCTGACCAGAGTCTCATCTGGTCAAATCACACAACACTTCTCAAAGTGAGCCCCAAAATAAAGCCTCACATCAGGGTTTATATAGCCTTTTCCTGGCTCAGAGAATGTAACCACCCTCTTGACCCACTGCCCAATCACAAAGCACCAAGGTGTGGGCATTCCTGAAAAACAAGCCTCCCACCACAGGCTCCATGTGACCACATTCAGTCTATTAGGGGGCAGAGAATATTTTCAAATCAAGGAAGGTTCTCAGAGTCTCTTAAGTCTATCAAAGGGCCTAGGGGCAGGGAAGATCTTAGATTCCCATTCCCATAACACCCTTCCAGGCTGTTTTGTACTCAGGTAATGAGGAAATAATGTCAGCAACCTGAGCCTTTGAGTGCTCTGGAACAATCAAGTTATATGGATTGTTTCAGTATCATTTAAAAAAAACTACCAAAATGTGGACAGCGAGGTGGCTCAGTGGATAGAGAGCTAGGCTTGGAGTCAGAAAGATTCATCTTCCTGATTTTAAATCTGGCCTCAGACACTGGCTGTGTGACCCTGGGCAAGTCACTTCACCCTGTTTGCCTCAGTTTCCTCATCTGTAAAATGATCTGGAGAAGGAAATGGCAAATCATTCTAGTATCTTTGCCAAGAAAACCCCAAATGGGGTCACCAAGAGTTGGACGTGACAAGAAGGACTGAACAACAGCAGTCAAACTTGCATGAAGAAAGGAATTTGGATACTGCTCCTTCCATAGCTCTCAATTCTGGGCCTCTAAGGCAAGGGCCTGCATACTTTCCCTGAGTTCTTATTTAACTTGGGGATATGTGCCCCCACCTGTTTCACCAACTATGAGCAGCAGCCAGGCACCTCCATTTTGTACAACCTCAAAACCTAAGGTTTCCATAATAGAGAGACCTGGGATATGAATTAATAGAGTTTTCTTCACTTAGTCTTCACTTTTTCCCAGTGGTGGGGGGCTCTCTGTTGTTCTTTCTCCATCTCATTTTACATTATGAAGAAACTGAGATAAACAGGGTTAGGTGACTTGCCCAGGATCACAGTGTCTGAGACCAGATTTGAACTCAAGCCCTCCTGATTCCAAGACTAGGGCTCTATCCACTATACCACCTAGCTTGCCCCTAGGGACCATCCCTTGACTCACTTCTTAAAGAGACCTACTCACTGAATGGGTGCTACCTCACCCTAAGTGAATACCTAAAAAGGCCTTAGCCTCCAGTCATCCTGATGAGTATCTGACCACTGGACTCAAAAATGGCTCTGGAGAAGAGTGAGGCTGATGTCTTTGCACAGCCCTCCCTCCCTCAACTCAAAATCAACTGCAAGTCATGTTATCATTTCCCTGATGCCATGGTCTTCTTCAAAAAGAAGGACAAACACACAATCCTGGAAGGAGACACATGCTAACTCACAACAAGAGAACAAGGTTGGGGTCACCACTGGATACTGACTTCATCAACTCCCCGGAGTAATAAGAATAATAATTCATGCTGATAATGTACTCACCAGGAAGGGACAAAAGACACCTTTGGGTCCAATGCATTCGATTTACAGATGGGGAAACTGAAACCCAGGGAGTTTAAGAAAATTGTTTGAGGTCAAACTGTGAAAAGCACTGGGATTCACACCCAAGAGTAGAAAGATGACTAACTTTGGAGACAGAGGGTCTGAGTTCAAATCCTATCTCTGATGTTTTCTACTTGTGTGATCTTAGGCAAATCATCTAAAATTCCTGAGACTTCATTTGTAAAATGAAGGGTAGATAGCCTCTAAGGTTTTCTGTTATTGTTTAGTTGTTTTGGCTTTCTTGGAAAGATACCAGAGGGCTCTGCCATTTAGTTCTCCAACTCATTTTATAAATGAGGAAACTGAGGTAAATTGGGGTTGTGACTTTTCAAGGATCACACAGCTAGTAAGTAAGTGTCCTAGGTCAGATTTGAAATCAAGAAGAAGAATCTTCCTGACTTCAAGCCCAGTGTTCTATCCACTATGCCACTAGCTGCCCCCAAGGTCCTTTCCAATAGTAAATTAATGATTCTCTGACTCTAAACACAGTGTTCTTTCTACAGTCACACAGAGTACTACTGTATTATTTAGCTAACTGAATAGGGAAATCCTTATCAAGCTACTTAAGGGAGGGTCAGGATGTGGTAATTAACTTTTAAAGGATGAAACAATTTTCTCTTCTGACCTCAGTGAATGCTGTCATTTCTCCATTTTTGGAATAAAAAAGCTTAAACTCTCTTCTCTCCTAAAAGTGCTTTAGGATTTCTGGAGGTCATATTTGGCAAACCTTTAAAAAGAGGAAAAAAAAAGAAAGAATTTTTAAAAAGGGTTAACTACCTAAATATTTTGTATTTTACTGTTTCCCAGAGTGCTTCTAAATTTATACCAAATGAAGTCTTCAGTTCTTTAAAATGGAGAAACAGTTTAATGTGCAATAGTATGTAGAGTAACTTCTCTGACTTGGTTATTAAAATGAGTATGTATGTATATATATATATATATATATGTATATATATATATATATATATACACACACGTATGTACATATATGCTGCATGAAGATTCTAGATTTTCCACATTCTATATAATTGTACAAATTTCTTAGATTGAATAGGAAGTGCCTTTAGCAGGATAGTCATTTTCAGAGTTGGTAATTCTATTAATACATAAAGAGCAAAATGATATTTGAAGCTATAATTTTCATCTTTCCTATCCCTCTTTGTTCCCTATTGTTGATTATGTATCAATATTCTCTCTTCCATTCCTCTCCAGAGGGAGGAGAGATCTCTAGATCTTCCATTCCTCCCTAGACCTTCTAAGGTGGTTTAGAAAAAGGGTGGTCGTCTGAGGATAGACATACCTTGTTGGCATTGAGTCACTTTCCAGTCATGTCCATCTCTTCATGATCCCATTTGGGGTCATTTTCTTGGCAAAGACACTGGGATAGTTTGCCATTTCCTTCTTTAGCTCATTTTACAGATGAGAAAATTGAGGCAAACAGGGTTAAATGGCTTGCCCAGAGTCATATAGTTAGGAAGTATCTGAGGCCAGATTTGAAGTCAGGAAGAAGAGTGTTCCTGACTCCAGATGCAGCACTCTGGAGTTGGGCCACCTAGTTGCCCAAGGACATGCCTTACATGTGCTAAAGATACAGCTCTAACCTGGAACAGATAACTAACAGAGGTCCCTTACAGTCATGGTGCCCTGAATCATCTCACCTAAGTGTTTCAGGAGAATAAATTGGGGAGAAACTAGGGTGCTTTATTAGTCACTGGCAAACTAGGCACTGATCCTTGGATAGAGAACACCTATAGGGATGAAAGGTTAAGGGCTAGAAAGACTCTTAGGTGTCCTCTCTAGTCCAATTGCCTCATTTTATAGATGAGAAAACTGAGGCCCAGAGAGAGCAAGTGGGGTTTTTCACACAGAGACTTAGTGGCAGAGCCAGGGACTCTGCCTCCAGATGCAAGGATGCTTCTTTCCAGTATATGGCACTAGTCTCTCTGTTGTTAGACAAGGAAGGGCCATCAGGGTCTTTGATCGCCCTATTGAAAAAGGGAGTTTGGGGAGATTTTCATGTAGAGAGATAAGGTTAAACAATGACCTTAAAGAGAGAATTCATGGGAGAGGGTGTTTTACTCCTTTAGTTAAGGCCTTCCTTTTGGCTGAGCTACAGTAAAGGGGAATTCTTGGTCTGGAGCCTGGTTTTTAGAACCATGAGTTCCCTTTACTTCTTAACTCTTGTGTGTCATGAACCTCTTTGGCAGGGTAGGGAAGCCTACGGACCCCTTCTTCAAATGATGTTTGTGTAGTGCAGCCATATTGGAAGGAAACGCTAGTTTTAGTTATAGCTTACAAACAAGAAACCTATCACTTTCCTCTCATCCAGATTCAGGGATCTTCTGAAATCTATGCCTCGCTCCTCCTAAACTTCTTTCATCTTCACTATGCCCCCTAGTCACCTTGCCCCTCCCTCCCTCCCAGTTTATCCCCCCTGCTCTGCCCTCAGTTTTCTACTTTCCAATCTTGATCTTTTGGTAAATCAGTTCGATTACTTACTGTTCTCTGCTTTCAAGCCCTTGCCTTTTTGGTGTAATGTCTTTCATGCCTTGCAAAACTCTAACCTCATGTTGCCAGGTCGATCTGTCTGGCCTTTACACTGTGATCCCCTTGTGCCTACTCTCCTAGATTAGATTTTGAAGTGAAAAAAGAAAATGCATTTTGTATAGACATGTGCACGGGGCTGCATTTTCCCTTCCATGAGTCTTCAAATTAGCAAAGAATAAGCCACATTCATCTAGGACAGTACAAGCTCAGGGCCATCTGCGATCTATAGTGTACAGTACTGGGCCTTGGGAGAAGCCACAGCACCAGGCCATTTATTCCGCCTTGTTCCCCCTTGCAATCTCAGTAGTCCTGTGGTGCCAGTAGGGTAATAAATGCTGGGCCATACCCCAGAGGAGAGACATTTCAAAAGTGAACCAATTATGAGTTTTAATGTATACAGGTAAGAGAAATGATTTTGCAAAGTTCTTTCTAATTCTGCAAGATGGAAAATCATTTCTATTATCTATATGATGCCAAAGGGAAAACACCAGTATCTGAAATGGAGACAACTTAGAATCTTGTAGTGAAGTTTCTAGTAACTCACAAGACACTTCTCCCTAGGTCCCAGGGCTGACTGCTAGATAATAAAATTACTTTAAGCCACACTTGTCTAAAATATGGCTCTTTTCCATTATTTCTGAATGCTTTACCCTTAAATCATTACTACCTTTTTTTGCACTCTAAAAATTGATAGGATGTGACATTGGAATGGAAGCCCTATCAAAGTTAGGTTAACCTGACTGCACTATTGATTTTCTTGAACTATTTGAAAAACTAGTTTCTCTTAGTTTTCAATCTTATTCAGAGATGTAGGCCACCTTTGAGATGCTCAAAGGTTAATAGAATCCCATGGGTCTTCCCCCCTCCCACATTGCCATCTTTTGTGATAGTAGATAGTCATCTTTCCTCTCAATTCTTACCTAACCCTTAGTCATTGAAGGAGCATTGCCTCAGACAAACTGAAACCTGGGAAAGACCTTAATTTAAAAAGGCCAAGGTCACCTATTGCATTCTGGGTCATGGCCAGTGATCTTGACTGTTGTCTTGCCAATGGACTTCAATGACTGGAGGAGAGAGAGAAGTTAATGACTTTAAAGTTCTAACCTCACTTATATCCAATTCTAAAGCAAATCAAGACATCATTCTCATGATGTCATTGTGTGGGGAGCCAGTTTTGGGGAGCCCTGTCCCGAAGCAGGGCTGAGAAAGAGTCAGAGCCCTGTAGTCCCCAGACAGGGCTGAGAAAGAGACAGGACTTTCCAAACAGTGGAAGTGAAGAGCCAACTTTATTACCCTGAGTCCAGGATTTTATAGGATGCTTCTTAATTGCTTTCTCCTGGGGATATTGCATACTTCTTTGTCCCAGATGGTGGGTATAAATGCCATGCTTATCTCGAGGACCTAATCCTCACACCTGTATCTTTGTGCACTTTTCCTGGGGGATGGGGAACTGATCCAGGCCATCAGCAAGCCAAAGAGGGCTTGTTCAGCCCTCAGGGTCCAAGTCCCACTTGCCTGTGGTCCTCAACGTCATTGGCCCACTTCAAGAACCAAAGACAAAGCACAAGACCCTCTACAGACTGTGACAGTGACTTCTATCTGGAATGTATTTTGTGGCTGATATGTGAAGAGTTTTTAAGTGAGGGGTTCATGGCATGTAAAAGTAGAGGACTGATTACTTTGAAAAACTGGTGATTCTTCAATTCTATGTAAATTCTGTAGACTTGTTTTAAGTTGGATTATTCACCAGATTTGTGACATTTGGAAAGAAGTTTCTGTAATGGGTATTTGGCATATACCCAGACAACTAAGATAGAAGCACCCACCTGGGAGACTCCAGGAACCTGCTTCTGGGAGAAGATATTTTCTTGGAAATGGTGTGTTTTTTAATATTAAATATTTGAACGAAATATTACTTTGTAAAAGTTAATCTGATTGTTAAGTGGCAAATGAAATGGAGAGCTTGGATAATTAAAATTAGGGAAACACAATCTATGGGGAATTGAACCAATGGCAGAATCAAGAGACACTCCACTCCCCCCGCCCAATCCTCTAAAGGCACAAGAGAACCATGGGGGAGAGGTATAACAGATTTTGTCCTTAAGAGAACGGGGACCAGAGAAATCAACTGTGCTTTTGATGTCTAGACCATTATGCTTTGTAAAATTCAATAGATAGAACAAGTCAAGTCAAGAAGTATTTATTAAAGGGCAAGCTAGGTGGTGCAGTGAATAGAGCACTGGCCCTGGAGTCAGGAGGACCTGAGTTCAAATCTGGCCTCAGACACTTAACACAAAAAAACTAGCAATGTAACCAACCTTGGGATCACTTAACCCCAATTGCTCTGCCCTCCCCCCTCCAAAAAAAAAAGCAAAACAAAAGTATTTATTAATCATTTACAATGTGCCAGGCACTGTGCTAAGTACCAGGGATACAAAGAAAGCCAAAAATAATCACTGCCTTTTAAGTAACACAAAATCTAATGGGGGAGATAACATAAACTATTAAGTGCAAAGAAGATCTATACAGGGTAAATAACAAGAAAATCTCAGAGAGAAAGCACTAGCATTCATAACAGAGCAGTCATAAAAAATCATTGTTTATCCTTCATTCTCAAAAAAAAAAAATTCATCCTCAAAAAAGACCAATGGCATCAGGAGGGTGATGTCTTGACTTGCAAATGAATTGGATTAAGTGAGGCAGGGTTGTGCAAAATCATCAGCCTTCCTCTCTCCTCCAGGATCATCTGAGTCCAACAGTAAAACATAGGTCAGGATGACTGGAGCTGGCCCCAGTTACAGTGGGAGACCCTAGCCTTCTTGAGCCAAAGTCTTTCCCAAGTCTCAATTTGTCTGTGGTAACACCCATTCAGTGATTAAAGGTATTGTTAACAGGATTTTACTGATTCAGTCTCTAACCTGAGAAAGAGGAAACAGCAGGCCTGAGAGAAAGTGCTGGTAAACATATAGCAGTTTAATCAGTTTCATTATGAGGTACAGATTTGCAAAATGGGAATTCTCCTGATCAGACTCCCACCTTGCTGAGGTGGACAGAGCTTGTAAAACATAAATCACAATGGGAAGGGAGGGGGGAAGGTGGATTTCAAACAATTGTTTTCCAGAGCCTGAGTTGCCAGGACAAGCTCACAAATCCCACAATCCCTGAGGTACAGGTGTCCTGAAGTTCTGTGAAAACAGCATTGTTTCATTAGGGGTCATTACTTGGTGTGTCACAAGACCAGAGTTCTGTGATGGGAACAAGTTGTACAGTCTTTGTTTGATTGACTTCACTTAAGGTACACAGACCCAAGAATGCAGTGATTGGGGTCATTGTCAAGGATTTGATTGATCACTTCAAGCTGCATCTTGAGCTTCCAAGAGGCAGTTCTGAAAAATCTAAATTATTAGTATATACGTTACACAAAGAAAATCTTAATTCCTTTCCCAAAGGCTAAGTAAGAATTGAGGCAAAAGATAGCCTAGTTTGACTTCACAAATGAATTGATCTGGGAGGAGAAGACTCTTGGAGTTTCTGGCCTGACAACTGCTATTTACACTCACTCTGAGCCATCAAAACCCAGACAATGAGCAAGTGAGGCTTGGGCTGGGACCTGGTATTGGTCAATCAGTGAGAGCCCAAGTGATTTGGGTTTAAAGGCATATCAAGTAGTTCCATTTGAGTCCCAGTGGGATTTATCAAAACCTGATTTACCAGCACTATATTTCAAAAAATCACAGATGAAAACTACATGAGACAAAGAGTTAATTATCCTAGTTTTTCTGGGAAAAAAAAAGATAGAATAAATACATAATGAGAAAAAATCTAGCCCTCAAACCCCAAGATATCTTAGGAAGCATAAACAATCAAAATATATATATTCCTTTGGAAAGAACATCCACATGTAAGGATATGACTCTCCACGTGGACGGAGAGAGAAGAGATGGAGGAGAAAGAGGAAGAGGGGCAGAAAATGGAGGAGAAGGTGGAGGAGGAAGAGGAGGAAAGGGAGCATTAGTATTGCTCAACTAGACCTGGTCAGTTGGGTCTCCATGGGGACAGCTACTACTACTCACAAATTGTTGTTCATACTTCAGCCTCAAAGAGGACCAAAGACATCAAGAGAGTGATGTCTTGACTTGCAAGTGAATTGTGTTTAAATGAGGCAGGGCTGTGCAAAATCATCAGCCTCACTCTCTCCTCCAGAGTCTAGTCATAAAAAAGTCCTGTGACTAGAGTGACAGTTTTTACATTAACCAAAAGAGCTATATGCCTACTGTGTACCCAATCGGATTTAGCATAAGGAAACATCCTAGTGCTAGAGCTATAGGTATTAGATATCTCAAAGGGTGGCAGTTTGCACAGGTGAGAGTCCCATGCAGTTGCAATACTATTCTCTTAATAATGCTGGGTTTGAAATCTAAAGCACTGCCTGGGTCTTCCTTGCCCATTGAAAAGCAAGGTTTTGTAACACTGATACTTTTATTTATTTATTTATTTTTTAGCAATTGGAGTTAAATAAATTGCTCAAGGTTACATGGCCAGTCATTATTTATGTGTGGGTGATCATTTTCTGAGGCCGGATTCGATCCCGGGTCATCCCAACTCTGAGGCTGGTGCTCTTACTCACTGTGCCACCTAGCCACCCCAACACTAATACTTTTAACAACAGTTAAAATAAGATTAGGAATATTTCCAAGTTTTTTCTCTGTGATTTATATAAACCCCAATGAGGCCTATGCAAGTCTATAAAATGGTATAGACTACTCATTAGATTAAAAGTACATTGTTATATGGGAATGACTTGAATCTTTACTTCAAAGCTCAAAGTGGGGGAACTCCCTCTACAGATGTAGATAGCAATCCCTTATATATCTCAGCAGAAAATATTTGAGAGATAATATAACCAAAAAAGAAAATTATTAACCTGAGAGCAATCTAAATCTCTTTGAACTTAACCTGGTTGTTAGACAACAGGCATACAGTTGATCGTCAGGCTCATTCTCAGAGCTTTTCTCACTGGGTAGGACCTGATAACATTTTTGCCTGAAGGAATCTTCAAGAACCTGCGCTCCCCATCACGACGAGATAAGACACCAGATTTTGATCTTTCCTCATTAAATTCAACCTACATCTAAGTCCATTAAGGACCAAAAGAGGAGCTTTCCTTGTTATTTCCATCATTTCTTCATCTAGCTTTTACACAGCCTTAAATTATTAGCTAATCTTCATTCCACTTTTTGATGAATAAAGTTGACCAGAGGAACAGAGTTCAAATTTTGCCTCTGCTACTTACTACTTGTATGACCTTGGGTAAATAAGGCATTTAATTTCTCTGGATGTCAGTTTCCTCATGTATAAAATGAGTGGGTGGACTATATGACCCATATGACTCTGAATCAGTGGTACTCTGATCCTGTGACCTTGGAGCTAAATTATACCTCACTTATCCACATAGTATAGTCACAGCTCTCCAGACCAAGGAGGACAGGGTCAACACTGATGTCTGAGAAGTTAAAAAAGGCATTACAAAGTCCTTGAATTAAAATTCATGTGCTGTAGCCACAGGAAAGTTCCATTGATTTCATCACCCAGAGTCTATTGGCCCTTAATTTAAATCTAATTCTAACAGCTTTGACTATGCAATTTCCCAGCCAGACAATAATATTATAAAGAGCAACAGATTTAGGGAGGTCGCTGCTAAAGAATGGAACACTGAGCAGCAATAGTGATAGCACCTAATGGTGAAAAAGGAAAAAGAAAAATTGGCAACCATAAAATGGAAATGAATAAAGACCAAACACAATAACTCACAAGGCAACTCTGGCCCTGGCATATTTGAGTAAAGTGACAAGTAGCCCTCTATTGCATGGCTGAATTACAACCTAGTACACTGTTAAATATTTCTAATCATGCCCCTGAAGAATTAAGAAAAGTTTACATGATGCTTAGTTAAGTATATATATATATATATATATATATATATATATATATATATATATATACACTTAATAAATAAATAAATAAACTTAAATATACTTAATAAATAAAGTTAAGTATATATATACTTAATAAAAAAATATATATACTTAATAAATATATATATATATATATATATATATATATATATATATTTTGCTTTTCTTTTGAGGGGGGAAGGTAGTACAATTAGGGTTAAGTGACTTGCCCAAGATCACGTGGCTAGTAAGTGTTAAGTGTCTGAGGCTGCATTTGAACTCAGGTCCTCCTGGCTCCAGGGCCAGTGCTCTATTCACTGTGCCACCTAGCTGCCCCGAGTTAAGTATATTTCAAATGTCAGAGAGCTTTTTTCTATATTTTATAAATATTTTTTGTTAAAATCATTGACCTGAAAGAAAGTTTTGATTCTAAGAAAGGGAGAATTCACTTATATGCAACAGTTCACTTCTTGATAATCCTAGATAAATTAATTTTACCAGATAATAAAATATAAATTGTCCTTCCTCTAGACTGGTTTTCAGGGATTCTTGGATGGTTTACCATATTTGTTTAACCCAAAGTAGAATTAAAGATTCTTTTCCCCTTGCCATCCTCCATTTTTATTAGAAGTGAGAGAAGACCCTTGTTCAGCAGCATAACTCATTGGTTTGAGTTTGTTTTTAGAGAGTCATAATCTGTATGAGTTTTTATGACCTCATCTGCAAAATGAGGAGGGGGAGGTTGAGTCAGAACCTCTCTCTGGTGCCTTCTAGATCTCATATCCCATGACATACTAAAATCTCATCAATGGAGGACAAACCATTGAAAGCAGACTCTTCTTTATGTTCTCTCACCCAGTGATCCAAAGACTGTCTTAGGAAGGTTACTTTGGAAAAAGTGTGAAAGATGAATCAAAAAGGACATAGTCTAGAAGCATGCAGGTTAGTCTGGAGGCTACTTCAAAAACCTGATTCTGAGCTTAGAATGAGCTACAATTCATGATGCATGTATCTTGTATACATAGAATTGTTTGTATGATGTCTAGTCCCATTGGAGTGCAAGCTCCATGAAGGAAGGGACTATTTTTTTTAACCTTTCTTAGTTATTACCAGCCCTTATGTAGCACATTGTCTGGCACATGTTAAAAACACTTTTATTATTAAAAGTGTTTAATAAATAAATAATCGATTTGATTTGAAGTTATCAGGGACAAGCCTAGATCACTGACAGTGTGAAAGGAAAGAAAGAGAGATGTGAGAGATATTGTAAATGCAGAATTCATGATTCTATAACCAAAGCCTGTTTAAAGAAGGAAGACAAAGGGAAAGGAGGTTGAATGGTTGAACAATAGTGGTAAAGATATGCTAAAGCCCAGGTGAAAATAGAAAAAGATAATTCCATTTGACCAGTAAACAATGTCAGTATATCCATTTTCAGTTGAGTGATAGAATCAAAAATGAATTTTACTTTATTTTTCCAAGAGAAATTCAATGACATGAACCACTATTATTAATCTGGAAGAACATATATATCTTCATCTGGAGGAATATTGAGACAATGAGGTTTCTGGAAATTACAATATTCAGCTGAAGATTCATTTCCATACAAATGCTCCTCAGAATTAAATTGGACTGTGTTTTCATAAAGATCTGTCGAATGTTCCTCTGCACGGCTCACAGGGCCAGTGTCCACGTTTTCATAGCTCTGGTCTGTGTTATTTCTAGACAGAGGAGATGGCTTGTCTTTTATTTGGCATGGTGGAAAGTGCTTTGAACCAGTGTATTCAGAGGGGGTACATGGTATATGTGGTGGATCAGAGTCATTCTGATTCCTCTTTTTGTGCAAAAATTTTGGCAGGGCAAAATGACTTGTGTAATGGTAATGTTTCCAATACCAGGCCAAGCCCAGGGCACCGAGGACTAGAATTGCAAGCAGGAGAGTCACAAGGACAGGCACCAGGGCTGAACCACTTTTACATTCTTTAAAAATGTCTTCACAGGTCTTATTACTCGGCCACTTACTAACGTTCTTCATAAAGATGCAATCCAAGCTACAGATGGTCAGTTTCTTGTTTTGCAGAATTGAATCTGGAAGATAATTTAGCTGATTGTTTTTCAAGTGAAGAATTATATCTCTGGGGGTATAAGAGAGGAACTGATCAGGTAAAGTCTCTATTCGATTAGAAGACAAGTTGAGTAATGCCAGATTCAGATGATTCTTGCCACTGTACTCTATTTTTTTCACACCACAATTATTCAGATATAGATGAAGTGGTGAATAATCGATTTTAGCCCACTGCACTGTCTCATTTTTCACGAGTTCACAATGTGAAATTGAAAGGGATGGGTGAAGATGCCATAGAAGAAAATGAAAAAAGAGGAAGGCTGAATGATCTGTCATTTGGAAACCTACAACAAAGTATACATATATTAGTTAAATTGCTATTACAAAGCCCACACAATGATTTCCCTTCTTTGACTTTTGCATAGGACTAAGAAATTGATCAACCAAGTGAGTGCTTTACTCTGTGTAGGGTCCTAAAACAATTGTTTCATTTTACATTTTAAGTATGGCTTATGTTAATGTCTGCATTGTTAATTGATGTTTTATTGTTTGTTCATTTAGTCATGTCAGACTTCTCATGACCCTATGCATAGCGTTCATGCAGTTTTCTTTTTTTTTGAAGGGGGGAAAGCAAGGCAATTGGAGTTAAATCACTTGCCCAAGGTCACACAGCTACTGTGTGTCAAGTGTCAGGCTGAATTTTAACTCAGGTCCTTCTGACTCCAGGGCTGGTACTCTATTCACTGTGCCACCTAGCTGCCCCCATGGGGGTTTTCTTGGCAGGGATGCTGGAGTGGTTTGCTATTTCCTTCTCCATGGATTAAGGCAGAGATTAAGTGATTTGCCCACATTAACACAGCTAAGGAGTATCTGAGACTGAATTTGAATTCAAGTCTTCTTGACTTCAGACCCAGGGCTCTATCCACTGAGCCACCAAATGCCTCTATACTGTTAATTAGCAAATGACCACAAAGTTATGTGAATCCAATAGGGGGAAAATGAAGGAACAAGGACATACCCTGAACCCACAACCATGACCCTAGAGAGCTTGCTTCAGCAAGTCCTGGTTTCAGGTGCAGCCACTGACACATTCTGACAGTGTGACCCTGAGCAGATAATGAAACTCTCAGCATCTTAGGCCACTCCTTAAGATTCTAATTTGTGGAGAACCTGCCCCGGTACAGGGAAGTTTTTTATCCAGGAGTTTCTTATACCAATGAAACTACAGAGAAAGGGGGAAAGGGAATAAGCATTATGTATCACCAGGCAGTGTGACAAGCACTTTACAAATATTATCTCATCTGATCTCACAATACCCCTGCAAGGTAAGTATTATTATTATCATTATTTTAGAATTGGAAAAACAGTAAAGTCAAGTGAAAAATTAAATGAGTTACCCAGAGTCACACAACTAAGTGTCTGAGGCTGGATTTGAACTCAAGTCTTCCTAACTTTCTAGACCAAGTGCTATATATCCACTACATCATCACCTGCCTCTACAGGTTCAGTCCCTATTCATAGCCTATCCCTAATATATTTACTATTTAATACTGCATAGTCTAGCTATCTGTGTTGTTGTTCAGTTATTTCAAACATGTTTAACTCTTTGTGACTCCATTTGGGGTTTTCTTTGGCAGAGATACGGGAGTCATTTGCTGTTTCCTTCTCTAGCTCATTTTACAGATGAGGAAACTGAGGCAAACAGGGTTCAATGACTTGTCCAGGGTCACATAGCTAGTAAGTGTCTGAGGCCAGATTTGAAATCAGGAATATGAGTCTTCCTAACTCCAGGCCCAGCACCTAGATGTCCCCAGCTATCTATATTGACACCTTATTCCCCTATTAGATTGTAAACTCCTTGAAGAAGTAGTAGTAGCTTTTATCTAAATTGTTCGTACCCTCAAGAATCTAGCATAGGGTCCCTCACATAGCTTTAGTTTTAAAATGTTTTCTGAGTGATATTTCACTTTTAGCTCCTTTTGACTCTAAGCTCTAGGATCTGTTGGTAGTTTGGAAATTTTGGAGCATTTCCTGTAAGGGGTGTGTGAGATGTTAATGGGTCAGTGGAATAGAATGGTAACATAGGATAATGGGAAGAGCACTGAATTTGAAATCATAGGACCTGAGTTCAAATCCTGACTCTGCTGTTTACAACCTAAATGACCTTGGGCAAGTAAATTAGCCTTCCTTCTTCTCAGTTTCCTCATCTGAAAAATGAGAAAATCGAACTAAATTCTCAATTCTCTTCCATCTCTTAATCTATGATCCTGCCACCCTTAGCCAAAAGAAATACCAAGGTGCTCCCTTTTCACCTGTCCTCATCTAAGACTTCCGCTGCAAAGAGAGAGTAATTTAGGTTTTAAAAAGAGTGGAATGATTATATTATATTACATACAATTATACTGCCGGATGTGCCTTAATTTTCCACTGTGACCTGATCAACAAAATAGTCTTGGGGTGAGTCTTTACACCATTGTAATGGCACTAATTATAATAGAACTTTATTATTAGTCTTGTCTTTGTAAGTCTTTCTGAATGGCTACAAAATACCCTATGTTTCTTGTTTGATCAGGAGTATGTACTAATGAAGGTGAAGTTTAACTAGGAAAAAAATAGTATTGTCATGCTTTCAATAGCTACTTATTAATTACACTTCAACCTTTCCTCATAAAAAGGTATTCCATTACTTTTAAAAGCTAATGTATCAAAAATAAGTTATTAGTTCCCTATTTCCTGTGAGATATTGTAATGAGTATAATATGAATGCATTTATAATTTATTTTAATTATTTTTATGTTCAAAATATAGGAATAAATATTTCAGCTGCATCAAGTCCTCTGCTAAGAACTATCCATGCATGGTAGAGCCCTTCTAATTTTGCCCTGTGAGCACAAAAGATTTAGATTCATCTAAGACCATCCTTTAAAAGAATAATGATAATTACTGATATGTAGGGCTTTACAGTTTGCAAAGCTTCTGTAGCTCTTGGCACATAGTAAGCACTTAATAAATTCTTTTTTAATGAAGTCATTCCTATAATGGTACTTTTGAAGCTTACAATAATCCTAAGAGATAACACTCTCTCCTCCTGTCCTCGCTCTACCTCTTCCTCCCCATATATAGATTTAGATGATATAGATATGTACATATTCTTCATTTAAAGATGCCAAATTTGAGGCTCACAGAGCTTATACAGAAGGGCAGCACCCATTCTGTTATATGCAGTGACCAATGCTTGGCAAGTGGCTTAACTTTTTACTCTGTTTCCCATCCAAAAAAGTGAAAGTAGATAAAATCTACAAGGATATTATGTGTATTAAGCAATTGCTAATAATAAATTACTTGCCAGTGTTATACTCAGTTTAAGAACTTACTTAGCCTTGTAAAAATCAATTAAAATAATCTTCTCTCCCCACTCCTGTGCAAAGAAAAATGGCATGATGTATCCCCCCCTTTGTTTTTACTACAGATGTTGTGCTGGGTCAATCATTCCTCCCTCCAAAACAAGACAAAACCAAAACCAAAACCTAGATTTCATTAGTAAAATTAGGACATTGGTTATTTATTAATCAAGTTTCTTTCATTATTCTCCTCAGACAAGAGCTTACCTTTTAGATTGACGGGTCACTCAGTTTGCCTTTCACCCTTCTCTCCGGCTGATTTTTGACCCAGCTTTGTTTCTGTGCCTTCGTTTCTCTCCTTCCTCTTTTTGACTCGATGATGTGGTTATATTCTTGATGACACCCTCTTTTGAGGTTGTTTCTTCACACTTTGTGTGCTTTCCTTATATTAGAGGAAGTTCACAGCAGATGCATCAGGGTGAGATAAGAGAAACAACTGGTAAATTATTAAGATAGATCTTTCAATACATTTAAAGTTTTTCTTGGTTAATAGAGATTAAAAGACAAAAATGTGGATGGTGCCATTAGTGTTTTATTCAAGGTATACTCATAAATTTCCTAGTCAAGGAAAGCCATTTCATTCTCCTTCAAACTTTTACTGTGATGTGGTAGTTTTCTATTATAAGAAATTATTCTTGCTAATGAAGAGCTAAGATCCATTTTTTCAAGGTCTGGCCTCACCCTCTAAATTTTGACTGCCTAGAGCAAACCCTCTGGTGCCTAATTCAGTAATGGAGAAATCAACTGAGCCAAGGAAACTTTTGGGAAGAGTATACATGCAGCTGTTTGGGTAAACCAGTCTTCTAATGATTAGGTGTCCCGTGTGTTTCATTAGTGTCCTGACCCTGTAGAAGGAAGATGGAGAGAGGAAAAGAGCACTAACTGCCATGCATCTCCATCTCCTCTTCTCATCAATTCATGTACGCAGTGGATACCCTAAGAGGGGAGTAGGTATTAGTTCACTATAAAGATAAATGAAGAGAATCATAATTCTTTTAAATAGTTTCCACATCACATATCTGTAAAAAGTAGTTGGGGAGGTGTCCCTTCCCTGAGAGTTGCAGATGTCACAAGGACTTTTCATGCATTAATATTAAAAGAAGGAACTAAGTAAGAGATGGTGGAAGAGATAGAAGAGATAAAGTCTAAAGGACAGAAGAAGTGGAAGCAATTTGAAATGAATAGGAGAGAAAATTAAACAAATTCAATTTAGTTCAACAGACATTTAGTAAATTCTATATGTAAAATTCTGCTAAGTTTTGGGAATAGAAAGATTAAATAAGATCTAGTTCCTGACCTCAGGAAGTTTATAATCTAATAGGGTAAATGAGATGAATATGCAAATAGCTCTAATGGATGTTATGATATGATACCTGCTAAGAAGAGATTCACATAGAATGGTATAAGAGATTGAAAAGGGGGGTCACTTCTAATTGGGAGGGTCAGGGGAAGCTTCATGGAGCAGAGTGGCTCTCTGAAAAAAAATGTAGGTAACATACTTCTAATATTTTCTTCATCATTTTCTAGACAAGTCTAGACAATTAACAAACCAAGCCCTTTGTTTGTAATGTAATTTCCAAGGTGCAAATTTGCACACTGAAAATTTAACAATTAGCTCCCTTATCAATTAGAAGTAGCTCCAGCACACCATTTGCCTTGAAGGAAGTAAGGATTTCAAGAGTTTGAGGTAGAAGAATGAGATAATTTCATATAGGGTGGATTTTGTGTACATAAAAGTGGAGACAGAAAGACCAGAAAGAAATCAGGATGGTAAAATGTTTGGTAGAGTTAAATGGATTTGGAACTGGTTATCAAGTGGTGCAATGGTTAATAGTTTTAATTAATGGATTGGTGCCAAGACACTTGGAGGTACCTAATAATGTACCAATAGATTCTTTCCTTCACTCTGACATAAAAAAAAAAAACATGGCTCCATCATGAACATGTCATGATTAACTAACCTCATTTTCTTTTTTGACAGAATAAACAAATCAGAGGCATTCTATAGATCCTGTATTCATCAAATACTTAGATTTGACAAAGTACAATTCATTTTTTGTGGACAAGAGCAAGAGATATATAGATAATAATAAAGGCAAGTGAATTCACAGATTCTCAAAATCATGGAGTTGGGGAGTTGGAAAGCTAAGAGGCCACAAAGTCTAGTCCACAGCTGAATAAAATTCCTCTCTACCATGTTCCCTAAAAGTAATCATTCAGTTTTTATTTAAAGACCTCTCGAGAGGAGGATACTACTACCTCCCAAGACAATGCCTTCCACTTTTGAATAGTTCTGAGTTTCAGGAAGTATTTTTCTTACATCAATCTAAAGAAATTCTAAATGAATCATCAATTCTTTAATGACTGAAGAGATGGGGAAAATACCATTATACCTCTACTTTATCTGCTGTATATGACTTTTGCAAAGAATAAAGACGTTTATTTTGAATGATTAAATATCACTTCAACCCCACTGTTAAGGATTTGAAGAAATGAAAGAGAAGAAATTATATTGTATAGTAAAAAGACTATTAGCATTTTACATTTTAGTTAAACTATCCTACTTGCTAATCTGCTTAGATGACACTCTCTGTCCCATCTGCATTCCTTTGCATCAGCTGTCTTACAAATCTGGAATGCACACCTTCATCTATGCATTTAAGAATCCTTAATTTCCTCCAAAGTTCAGCTCACGAAGCTTTCTTGATCCTTCCTTTCCACCTCACCCTCACCACCTCTGCCAAGAAAAACAAAAACATACCCTATCTTTATTTTGTAGATGCAACAGGGATATTCTTTTCTTCCCCACCTGCAGCTCAGGCCTATCTGGGTGCCAGGCTACCATGTGGAATCATGGGGGCCCTGCTTCTGGCTATGTATGACTCAAAACTAAAGGACTTGCATTATGTATCAACAGAGTCCCCTACTTGTCTGCAGAGAAGGAAGAATTGATGACTCAGTAGAGGTACAAAAGTGACTTGCCTGGTCCTTCATTCTCTCCCCCTTTCTGGCTTCAAATCTTGTAAGACTGATTCTAAGAGTTTGGTTGGGGAAAAGTAAATAACACATTTCTTCACTTTGGCTTCCATTAGACCAGGGCTGGGGAACCTGCAGCCTTGAGGCCATATATGACACTTTAGGTCCTCAAAGGCAGCCCTTTGACTGAATCCAAACTTCATGGAACAAATCCCCTTAATAAAATTTTGGATTTATCCTGTAAAACTTGGATTCAGTCAAACGTCCTCACTCCAGGACCTAGAAGGCCACATGTGGCCTCAATGTTACAGGTTCCCCAACCTTGCATTAGATCATGTGAACAAAGAAGCTAAAGCACTTGTAGCTCCTAGGAAAGCCTGCACATGGGCTTGAATTACCTTTTTTTGGTGGTTGTTCTTTTCTGAACTTATGAATAAGTATCCTGGGATGGACATGCCCAGATCTGGAAGTGACTTTATGACAAATCCAGAGGCCATGAGTCTCAACAGGTTGAAGTTGACTGGTGGCAAGGGAAGTTTCTACATCAGAAAGGGGATGATTAACCCCCACACAGCCATTTTTACTAGCAGATATATACATACTGAGAGCTGCTCAGAAAGTACTGAGCCTAGGTGAAATTTAACATGCTTAATTAGAAGTTCTGCAAACAATGTTCTAATGAAGTTTAAGTATTAATGACCCCAGCAGAAGTTATGTTACTAAATTTTGTTTTAAGTTTCTGTTTTGTTATTGCATGCTTGTGATTATCCTCTGTTTAACATTTTCTATATCTGTTGGAGGGCAACTAGGTAGCACAGTGGATAGATACAGCACTGGTCCTGGAGTCAGGAAATCTTCTCTTCTTGGGTTCTAATCTGGCTTCAGAAATTCTTGAGACTCTACCCCTTCCACAATGATGGTAAATTGGGCTGTCTTTTGTCTCAGTTCTTACGGAGCTCTTAGTCATTGAAGGGGCATGGACTCAGACAAACTGAGACCTGGGAAAGACTTTAATTTGGAAAGGCCAAGGTTACCGACTGCTTCCTGGGTCATTGTCAGGGATCTTGACCTTTGTCTCGTCACTGGATTTTGAGGACTCAGTAGGAAAGAGCAAGGGCAACTTTTCACAGCTCTGTTTTATTTAAATTCAATTCACAGACTAGCCAAGACATCATCTTCTTCAATAATGGACAAACAACAATCTAGCCTCAAATACAGATTAGCTGTGTGACCCTGGCCAAGTCATTTAATTCTGCCTCTGTTTCCTCTTCTATAAAATGAGTTGGAAAAAGAAATGGCAAACCACTCCAATATCTTTGCCAAGAAGGCCCCAAATGTAGTCACAATGAGTTGGACATGAATGAAAAAATTACCATACAACAATAAGGATCTGTTGGAATAAATTTCCTGTGCAGTATCTTATTCATATTGCACACTGAGTACCTTCTCTGCTTCCCCATTTTTGGGAAGGTCATATATGTGAACCATAAGCAAAAATTGACTTGGGGACACCAGGATGGGGATGAAACGAAGAAATGAGTGTGAGAAAAGGAATTCTAACCCTAGCCTCCCTGCCTTTTTCACTGGACCTGGTCCAGACTTAAAGCTGGGCACAGAACAGGAAACAGGGAAATGTCTCAGCCCATGTAGTTTCACTGATGGTACTTCCCCCATCACACAGGCAATTTTATTTGGTTATAAGTATACATGTTCCTCTCAAAAGAATATAAGCTCCTTGAGGGCACAGACCTTTTTTGTCTTTACCTGGCACATATTAGGTGCATATTGAATTCTTGGCTAATTGGACCTTGTACCTTAAAAAGTCAGGAGGGTCGAGTTCTCATCTCAGCTTTACCTCTAACAAATTAAATCACCTGGGGTAAGTCACCAACTAGATCATAAAATCCCACTAAATTTTAAGTTCTCCAAGGACAGAGACAGTACCTAAATTAAGTTTTTAACCCCCCCAATATTGTCCTCTATTGAAAAGCTCTACACATAGTAGGCATTGAATACTACTTTTTTGAGTTAAAAAGTGAATTGAACTTTATGTCTCCGAGTCTCAGTTTTCTCATATGTAAAGGAGTTTGAATTAAGGTGTGTCTCAGTACTGAGATTCAATGATTCTGACTGTTGAAATGAACAATACCAAAATGGTGGTGGATACAGTCAGAAGTGCTTTCTTGGGAGCTGGCTATTCCCGAGTATTCTGGGGAACTCAATCAACCAAGAAACATTTATTAAGTACCTACTATTGTGCCAGACCACTACTAACAAGGAAAGATGGCAAGGCTATGTAAGAAACGGCAGCATCTCTAAAATCCAATACTTGTCCAATACATCTTTAGTTGGGTCTATACTTCCAAGGGATTTCATTTTTCCTGCTTTTTCAGTGGAGGTTAGGGGAAGTAGGAAAGAAGAGAAGGTAGGTCTTTTTTGAAAGAAAAAATTAAGAGGAAAATTTAAAAACAGCTATACACTTTGTAACCCCTCTCCACCCCAACCTTGTTCCTCATAACTTCCTGCCACAGTCTGTCCTAATGACTTGAATGATCAGATAATTCTGCTGCTTACCTCTCCCAGCTCATGTTCTGCATTTCTTTCACTCTTAATTTTACTCCTTCATGCAAAGGAAAAATAAGAGGATGCCAGGAAGAATGGGCACACAGTCATTATGAGAAACAAGCAGCTCAAGGAATGTTTTACTGTAATCCTTCAGTAAAAGGCAGTTAAAAACACACAATCTAGGGGCGGGTAGGTGACACAGTGAATAGAGCACTGGCCCTGGAGTCAGGAGGACCTGAGTTCAAATCCAACCTCAGACACTTAACACAAAAACTAGCCATGTGACTGTGGGCAAGTCACTTAACCCCAACTGCCCTGCCTTCCCCCCTCCAAAAACAAACAAACAAACAAACAAACAAATAAATAAATAAAAACACAATTTGACACTTCTTGTATATGTACTCCCACTCATCTTAGGTGGATTGAAATTACTGTTTCTAGGCCTTTGACCCTATTTTCCCAGCAGTAATTTTTTTCCATAACTTATGAGTTCAAGTTCAGCAGAATAATTCTATGATGACACTGTGTGACTTTAAATGACAAACTCACACCGTAATTACGCTGGATGCAGCTTGTATCATTTCATGGCTAGTCAGCGCCCAGATGGATAAAGAGGCTTGCACCACCTACAGGCATGGCACATTGCCTCCTATCAACATTCTATTTGATCAAATTCTTTCTTTTTGGATCCTAACTCCAGCTTATGATCTCATTATTCAACTGAAACTGCTCTCTCCAAAGTCACTAATGATGTCTTACTTGCCAGATCCGATGACCTTTTCCTAATTCTCATCCTTCTTGATCTTTTTGTAATCTTTGTCACTGCTCAACGGCCTGCTCTCATGGATCCTGTTTTCTCTCTAGTTTTTGGTAACATCACTCTCTCCTACATGTCTGACCACCTCTCTGTGTCCTTGCCTGGCATTCTTGTCATGCTTGCTACCCATAAGGGTGCCCCAAGGCTCTGCCCAGAGACCTTTTTCTCTTCTATCACCATTTCACTTATCTTATCAGTTCTCATCATCTCATCCTAGAGGCTGTGCTGAAGGAGAAAACATATTAATACTGTACTCTGTATTATAGGTACAAGTCAACCAGAAATAATTTTTATTAATCTTAATTCAGTTTTGGCCCTGCTTGAGGGAGACTGTCCAAACTGGTAGATTCTCCTGATGTTTTGTTGGTTTTTTTTTTTTTTTGCTTTTTGGAGGGCACTTGGGGTTAAGTAATTTGCCCAAGGTCACACGGCTAGGTTTTTGTTTGTGTGCGTTAAGTGTCTGAGGCCGGATCCGAACTCAGGTCCTTCTAACTCCAGGGCTGACGCTCTACTCACTGAGCCACCTAGCCGCCCCTCTCCTCATGTTCTTAAGCATTTCACCAACACAAGACATTTTACAGTAACTTTTGTAAGTATTCTGAAAATTTTACAAAATGGTAAAACATAGTTACACATAGTTTAGTGTAAACATTCTCCTCCATTTAATAGGAAATAGTAACTTAATCTTTCAGGAAAACACCTAGAGAAATATCCTTCTAAAAGAGGCCTGCACAACCTGAGGATGTGCTAAAGGATAGCAGGAGCCCCAGAGAAATGTAGAGAAAAACATCCTTTGTATAGAGAGGAAATTCTTTGTCATGCCGAAGGTTGGTCAGGCCTGTCCTAAAAAGACTTATTCCTATTTGATCCCACCTGAAGCTGGTCATGGGTGACCTGAAGTAATCAAGAAAACCCTTTTTGATCAATACCCTCTTAGGGGATGGGAGAAAGAGGGCACTATTTGGGGGGGGGGCGTTGTCATAATTCGATTATTATTAGATGGGATCCATCAAGGGCCTCTCACCCTTGTCTTTATCAAAGGACCTCAAGAATGGAATCTTTCCCATAGCTGTTTTGGTATTGATTAAGTTAAAGAAAGACTGATAAGGGCTTCTCTTTTACACCATTCCATGGGTTCTTAAGACAAGAAGGAATGGAATTTAAAAACACCTTATAAGAAAAAGATGTTTGGTTTCAGATGATACTGGGTAGTTTTTTTTTTTATCCAAAAGGCAAATAAAATATATATATTTGAATTAAAATTTTTAATTCAAAATAAAACTAGAATTTTTTTGCATCTATTGATACATCTGGTCCTTTTAGCATCCTTGATTTTTTTTAAAATTGACAACTATTTCAATAAAATTGTAGTTTTGAGACATCCACCAAATCTTAATGATTCTGTCTCCACTAAATCTCTGTCATAGTTCCTTTCTCTCCTCTCACACAGTCACTACTTTAGTTCAGGTTCTCATCAACTCCAACAGAAGCTATTGTAATAGACTTCTAATGGGACTCTGTGCCTCTAATCTCTTTCTATTCCAATCCAGACTCCACACAGCTGTAAAAGTGATTTTCCTAAAGCACATGTCCAACCCTGTTACGACCTTAATAAACTCCAGTGGCTCCTTATCATCTAGTATTTGTGGCATTCTGTCATTGCTTCAAAATAGACCACTTGAAAATCCCTAAGAGCTTTCAATGGTCCCAGAACTGAAAGAGAATTCCAGAAGTTACTTAATTACTTACCCCATCCTGTACTGTTTGAAACCTCAACCGTTTCTTGCACCAGAAGTTGGCACCTCCTCTTTAAGGGCCATACTTTATCAAAGTGAACCCTGATTTACCATGTTCCATTCCCATGTATTATTGCTGCAGAAAGGAAGGGTATACAATCTAGAAGAAGGAGTTACTGGTCATAAGGCTACCTTTAAAGCATGGTGATATAATTTTAAAGAAATGTAAAACTCTAGTAATTAAGTCTGACCTTCAAAATTTTGAGTGCCTATAGTTAACTTGGAAACTCAGTCAGGGATAGACCTGGTGGGCAGTAGCTGGTTTGATTTCAAGATCCACTATGTTCCTAGATTATATGTTACCTTGAGTTTGGGGATTCTAAAGGAAATGTCATCCATGTCTTGAGACAATAGAAAGACCTGAAAACTTTGTAGTTGCCCTTGAGACAGTCTGAGAGATTGGATTTTGCCTAATAATGGGAGCGGCATGATCACTGGTCAGGAGAATCACCATATTTAGGTGCTAACACTTCAGTCTTCAATATGCAATATGGCACTTTAGGAAGACAATATTGGGAATAGTGGCTGGACCAGGTCAAAAACACATGGAATAAATCTATGCTGGAGGTGATATATTCTTGAAAGGATTGAAGAATCTGTTGTCAAGGTGTCTTAAGGAGCAGAAAATACCAAATGATTGATTTTTTTTCATTTATAGATATTATTAGTTATCAAAAAGCAAGATCAGTTACCAACAAAAAATTACTAAGTAGTGATCCACATGCTTACTTTCTCATTTTATAAAAATAATTCATTCATTTTCATATTCTTGATGAAAACATAAGAAAGAATGATTTTCCACAGGAGGCTAAATCTTTACAATCACATAGTTGACTGAAGGGGTACAGAGAGAATATAAGATCTTACTGTACTCATTGTTTGCTGATTACAAATGCATTTGACTTACTTTAACAAAGTATAACTTTGAACCTCTCCTCTAGGAAGGAATTTCTCATACTTATGTTGAAATCATATAAAATTTCTTGATAAATACAACCACAGGAGATTGATGTTCAAAAAACATTAACAAAAAACCTTTACTATCATGATCTATACAGGAAAAAATTTAAAGGATAAAAAAATGATGTTGTCTGAACAATGTCATGTAATTAGAAGGCTAGGTCATTGAGTTACTACTTCAGCATACAAATCTAGAACAGGTACTTAATGTAGACATAATTGGTTAGAAGGAATAGGATGGTTTGAATCCCTCCTATTCCTTAGGAAATTGTTCAACTTCCTGGTTTTAAAAGACTCATCATTAAGAATGTTAGGACCCTCTAGGTCCTCAAGTGTGGCCCTTTCACTGATTCCAAACTTCACAAAAATACATAGAAATGTTCTCCCAGAGATATTAGCTACCTGTGAGTCTTGAAACACCATAGCTTCAGAGGAATCAGAGTTATGGGTGATGCAGAAGAAGATAGATACATGGTGTTACAAACCGGTTGCTGCTCAACTGCAAAAATGAGATAAATGCAAATAATGAAAATAATAATATATGGCATTTTATGGCTTGCAAAGTGTTTTACATATTTTATTTGATCCTTATAATAATCTTATAAAGTAGGTGCTATTTTTGTTCCCATTTGAAAGATGAAAGAGAATAAGTGGTTTATGGTCATACAACTAGTGAGGTAGGAATTTAAGTCAGCATTCTATCACCTATGACAATAATTAATATCACTGAGAAAGTTATTATCATGAAAAATGATGTGTAATGAAAGACAGAAGGAGACAGAGATATAAAGCCAGAGACAGAGAGAGGTAGTAAATGGATGATCTGAACATTTGTTTGGTACCTATGAAATGTAAAAAGAACTAGACTTAGGTGTTCTTGATTCTTTCATGTGTCATGACCTCTTTCACAATTTGGTGAAACCTGTGAATCACTTCTTGGAGTACTGTCTTTAAATGCATAAAAAATATAGAGGATTACAATTATAGTGAAATATAATTTATCAAAAATATTTTTTCAAAAACTAAGCTTTTGAAACTAGATCCCAGTGGTTCAAAAGCCTTCCTTCATGTTAGGCATATACTCTATGGGTGTATATCAATGGAAGGATATAGACAACAATTATAAAAGATGAGAGAGTAGGGATGGGTAGTGTTGTGCATTGATGCAAGGTGTAATCACCTTAATGAGACTGCAGATTCAATTTTCCCACCTTTATTCTGTTTACATCATCAGAAGCTAGAACATATATGGTCACTGTTGGCCTCTGAGAAGGGTCAAGCCAAGCAGTCCTCTGATATGGTGTTCTCTGATTCCTAATGACCAATGCATAGTCAATCCTTTCCCCTTCCACTGCCTTCTGTTTACCCCCATGTTCTAAACTAGCACAACGAACACACTTCCTTTTATCTTAAACCTCTTCCTTTTTTTACTCCTATCTCTTGGTACGCCCAAGATCTATCTCCTGTCTCTGCTCTGACAACAGTGTTTTTCTACCCACCCTTTCCAGCACTGACTACACTTTTTCTTATAAGCCAGTGACTCTCCAGTCATTTTGGGGAAATTAAAATATTCCTACTGCTCCTCATTCCACATGGTCACTTCTATACTCTGCTTTCATCATCACTGAGTAACCTCTCTTCCTTTAAGGTTCATGCCATCCTAATTTATTACCCAGTCTAAATCTTAGTGGTCATTATTTACCAACCCCTAGGTGATCCTCCATCTTTACTTGATGAGTTCAGTGCCTACCAAAGGTGGGGAATCTGCATCCTCAAGGCCACATGTGGCCATCTATGTCCTCAAGTGCAGCCCCTTTGACTGAATCCAAATTTCACAGAACAAATCCCCTTAATAAAAGGATTTGTTTTGTAAAACTTGTACTCAGTCAAAAGGTTGCACCCAAGGACCTAGAAGGCCACATGTAGCCTTGAGGCTACACATTCCCTACCTCTTGTAGGCCATAGCCTTTCACTGTATCCCAAATTGTGGTCTTGTACTAGGAACTTCAGTATATTCACCTTCCCTCAAATACTGTAACTTCTCAGTTCCAATCTATTCAACTCCTCATTCTAACTCCACACAGTCAACTGTCAAATCTTACTGTTTTTATGTTTCAAACATCTTTTAACATATCCCCTTCTCTCCACTCACACAGTTCCAACCCTAGTTCAGCCTTCATGTCTGTTCTGGACTGTTACAAAACTTTCTAATTGGTTTTCCTGGTTCAACTCTCTCTCCTAACAAATCTGTCTTCCACAGAGATGTTAATGTGATTTTCCTAAAATATGGACCTAATTACCTTTTCCCACCCAGTAAATTCCAATGGCTCCTATTAGCTGTCCTGACTGAAATTAAGATAAACTGAGGCACAAGACCCCAATAAAAGGTGTCTTTAGCTCCTCAGTAACCAAAATGAGGGCAGACAAATAATTTTTACGGACAAAAAAGGAATATCAAAAAAATAGAAAGCAGCATCATAGATATGGAAAATAATATAATTGGTTACAAAATTAGAAGCATCATAGATGTTGGGGACAATATAATTGACTATACATCAGTTAGTAGGGCTAGCAACAACCTCTTCTTCCATCTTGTGGCTTTGGAAAGCTCATTGGTGGTATCCACCTGCATGGCTACACTAATGGCATATAGATTACAGATTCCCTTTAATTTGTTGAGGACAGCTAGCGGTAGAGAGGTCTTTAATTAAAATGATTTATAGGGAAACTGAACTTTTAAACTTAACACTGAGAGGAAGACTGAACTTCTGAACCTATGAACTTCTGAATGCAACTCAAAGACAAATGTTGACAATAATAGAGAGTAGAATCAATTACAAAAATGGAGACGCTATCAGTTTGATTTTCTTATACCTCCAGTATCAAATATCCAGTCCTTTGTTTAACATTTAGGGTCCTTACCAAAATGGCAGTTCCATACCTTTCTGGTATTCATCCTCTCTTCTTTCTTCCATATACTCGGCAATCTAGGCCCCTCTTTTCTGTTTCACACACGTGGTACTCCATTTACCATATCCGTGCTTTTGTTCTAGCTGCCCCACATGCCTGGAATGTTTGATTTCCTACTTCTGCCTCTTAGAATTTTTGCCTTCCTTCAACACTCAGCTCATAATCTTCTATTGAAGGAGGCTTTTTCCATTCCCCACCAATGCTTCAGCTTTCTTCTCTGTGATTACCTTCCCTCTACCCAATACAACACACACACACACACACACACACACACACACACACACACACACACACACACATTGTTTCTCTCATTCAACTGCAAGCCCACTGGGGAAAGAAACTCTGTCTTTCTTTATATCCCTGGTACTTAGCACAGTGTCTGCTACATAGTAAACATTTAATAAATTCTTGTTGATAGATTGATATGTACTGGAAAGTATAACCACTTCTGGAGGATTCACTTTTTTTCCCCTAATTGGAATCTAGCTATATCAAAGGCCATCTCTTTATTACATGCCACCTACAGCTCAATTACCAGACACAGAAAACCAAATGAGCATTTCAGTACTAATAACCCATAAGGATAAATGATCTGTCTGACTTGTTCTTGCTTAATTCTGTTAGAACAGTTCTGTTTACTCCATCCAGAATGCATTAATTTCTTTCAAACTATGGTTTCCATGTTTAATTCTTCCTTTCCTCAAGGAGCTACATTACTACCCTTGCAGTTTACTTGGAAGAGTTGGAAGTCACTCACATGGATTCACAAAATAACTTAAAAGACCATCAGAGAAGAGTAGAAATGTACTACTGACCACTACCATACGCCTAGTAAACTCCTATGTATTGGTGACTGGATTTGACCCTTGTCCTAAAATCTACATATCAGTCACCATTTAAGGAAACTCATAGGTAAAAAAAAATGAGTCCATGGGGTGGCAAGGTGGCACAGTGAATAGAGCACTGGCCCTGGAGTCATGAGGACATGAGTTCAAATCCATCCTCAAGACACTTAACACTTACTAGCTGTGTGACCTTGGGTAAGTCACTTAACCCCAATTGCCCCTCCAAAAAAAGAAAAAAAATATGAATCCTTCACAATAACACATGTGATGAGTTTTGGGTTCCTCTAACCCAAAATCTCTAATACCATGCAAGTTCATTCAATCTGCCACCAACTGTTTCAAAAGGTCCACAAAACCCATGATTTCCTTCCTCTGCCCTAGCCTTGCAGCTCTTCCAAAAATACTTAAGTGATCACCAATACATTGGAAGCCTTCATGAACTATGAGATACTAGACTTACTCCCACCTACTACAAAAGTTCAAAACTTTCATAACAACAAGCCCTCAGCCAAAAGAAATTATGTCAGAATTTCTATATTCTCGAATGGATATATGCTTTCTATTTCTTTTTTTTTTAAAACAAATACTTTATTAACTTCTGTTTTACATCATTCATTTCTGCCAGATTTTGAGTTACAATCATTTTCCCCCCATTATTCCCCTACCCAACCTCCCAGAATAGCAGTCCCACAAGATATCGCTTCCTCCAATCTGCTCTCTCCCATACCTTCTCCCATACCCCCATCGACTTTTCCATTAGAGGAAGATGAATCTTTGTGTCCCAATGCCTGCACATCTTATCTCCCAATTATAGGCAAAAGAGTATTAATAATAGTATTTATATATATATTTGAAACATTTAATGTTACGACCTTGAATTTCAGATCCATTTCCTTCCTCCCTTGTCACCCATTCCTTCTTGGGATAGAAGTAATTCAGTATATGTTGTACATGTCTAGCGATGCAAAACATTATCATAGTAGATATATTGTGCAAGGCTGCTTATAATTCCCTCCCACTCATCCCACCCCCCAACTGGTCCATTCCCTACATGATCCTGTCCCTCTTCTATAGTGGGTACTTCCAACCTCCCCTCACCCCAAGGATGCCCTCCCATCCATCATCTCTCCTCTCATCCCCCTTCCCCTATCCTGCTGCAGGTTGAGATATCCCATTTAGTATGTATGTCATTTTCTCCCTGAACCAAATTCAATGTGAATGTGGTTTTGCCTTTAGCCTTCCTTATTCTCCCCTCCTTTGCACCCACTTCCCCTACATGAGATAGTTTACCCTACCATGTCTCTCCCATCTCCTCTTGCCACTTTCCTCTCTCACCTCATAATTTCATCCCTTGAGTACTCTCCTTCCCAACAAAATCAACCTATGCCCTCTATCCATATATAACTGTAACCATATACACACACATTCACATATGTATTCGTATGACCACACCCCCTTCTTCCATTATTTTCATAGTGGGAAAGATATCATCAGTCACAGATATTGCTTTTCCATATAGGAATGTAAATAGTTCAACTTTGATAAGTTCCTTTTGATTTCTTTTCCCTGATTACCTTCTCAGGCATCTCTTACTTCTTGTGTCTGGATGTCAAATTTTCTATTCAATTCTGGTTTTTTTCCTCAAGAATGCTTGAAAGTCCTCTATTCCACTGAATGACCATATTTTCCCCTGAAACGAAATACTCAGTTTTGCTGGGTAGTTGACCCTTGGGTTCATTCCCAGTTATTTTGCCCTCTGAATATCATATTCCATGCCCTTCTCTCCCTCAGTGTAGAAGCTGTCAGGTCCTGGGCTATTCTGATTGTGTTTCCACAATACTGAAATTGTTTCTTCCTGGCTGCTTGTAGTATTTTCTCCTTGATCTTGGGATTCTGGAACCTGGCTATAATATTCCTGGGAGTTTTCTTTTTGGGATCTTTTTCAGGAGGTGATCGGTGGATTCTTTCAACCTCTATTTTGCCCTCTGGATCTAAAACATCAGGGCAGTTTTCCTTGAGAATTTCTTGAAGGGTGATTTCTAGGTTCTTTCCTTGATCATGGCTTTCAGGTAGTCCAATAATTTTTAAATTGTCTCTCCTGGATCTATTCTCCAGGTCAGTGGTTTTTCCCATGAGATATTTCACATTGCCTTCTAATCTTTCGTTTGTTTGGATCTGCTTAACAGCATCTTGATTTCTCATAAAGTCACTAGCTTCCATTGCTCCAGTCTAACTCTGAAGGAATGAATCTCCTCAGTGAACTTTTGAGATTCTTTTTCCATCTGGCAAATTCGACTTTTTAAGGCATTCTTCTCCTCGTTGCCCTTTTGGGCCTCCTTTGCCATTTGAGCTAGTCTATTTTTTAAGGTGTTGTTTTCCTCAGTCAGGCTGTTGACCCTCATTTCATACTTTTCCTGCATCCTTCTCATTTCTCTTTCTAATTTTTCCTCCACTTCTCTTATTTGATTTTTAAAGTCCTTCTTAGGTCCTCTATGGCCTGCAACCTGCTCATGTTTTCCCCTGGGGCTTTTGGAGCAGGACTTCTGACCTCACAGTCCTTTTCCCGCTCTATGCCCCCAAAATAGGAGTCTAGGGTTGCATTTTTCTGTTTCCTTTGCCTTGGCATGTTGCCACTTAATTGCTTGACTTTTGGGCTTGTTGCCACACTATGGCTTTAAGGCCAGATAGAGGAATTTTCGTCCCGAACGTGTGGGGGGCAACTTCCGTTTCTGGCAAGCTGTAAACCCACCCACAACTTCCACCCTAGATCACAATCCAGATCCAGGGAGGTTAAAGCAAGAGCGATTACCCCCCAAGACTGATCGCTGGATCTCCCACGATTTGTAGGCTGGGAGCCGGAAATGCCTCTGAAAACTACACAGTGGCGTGTCTCCTCAGCAGCTTCTAGCCCCCAGGGGAGGGAGCTGACGCATTCCCCAAATACAGGTCCCAAAGTCCATAGGACACTAACCTCTTACTTTGTCCTAGGCAAGTCTATGTTGATAATTCTGGCGTCTCCACAGTTCCTGGTGTTCTGGGGTTCCTCCAGCCGGCTGCTGGCCCTGCCGCCCTGGGGCTAAAACCTCGGCTCACGTGGACCTGGGTCGGCTCCTGCGCTCTGGCCTCGGCTCCCAGACCACTGCGCTGGTCCTTCCTGCAGGGTGCTGGGCTGTCCTCAGCGGGAGGTTAGCTTCTCTGTGTCGTTCTGTGGGTGCTGGGGCTCCAGAAGATTTTCAGAGTCCTTTTTTTACATAGTTTGTGGAGAATCTGGGGGCAGAGAGGCTTGGACGAGCTGTTTCTACTCCGCCATCTTGGCTCCGCCCCCTGCTTTCTATTTCTGACATTTGCAAAGTACGGGTCCTGAGGAAACACTCTAGGAGGCTATGTGGTGTTCAGAACTAGCACCTGTGGAGGATTATGGTCATGGTTGTGGAAAAAAATTATACTTAGGCATAAAGCAAACCTGAAGACAACAGAATGCTGGGAATGCAAATTGATCATCACTGGGAGTACCAGAGTCTCCATCCCAAACTCCACTCTGAGTGACATCCCTGCTCTAGATATTTTGCCTTTATTTCAGTTTCCTATTCTCCTGATCCCCTGATGAGACACTCTGACCCAGGCTTATGATTTTGCTTAAATTACATTTCCTGCACCTGGATTCCTTTGGTATTAATTTTTCTTGTACTCTTTAGATCAAAGATCCCCAAACTTATTTGGCCTATAAAATATTTTTAAATGGCACATCTTAAATTTAATAAATTATTATCAATCTGTGATTTTTTCCTCCATTGAAATTTTGATGGCACAATATTGCATCATGTAACCATATAGTATCATTTTGTAAACAAGTCATTACACCCACACATTCCTGCTGATGCATGCTGGACATCCTGACAATGAGCGGCAGGCTTGCCTGCCAATATTTGCTTATGAAGACCTGGCGGTGGACTTGACTACTGACAGATTATAGCTTGCATTTTGCGTGTTTATTTGGAAAATAATGTAATCACTACCACTTTAACACAACAGATTGTTGTTACACAACAGATGAAACACATATGAATGGTTTTTCAAAATTTTCTTTTTCTCTTCTTTCCTTATGCTTCTACCGCCCCCTGATTTTCATTCAATTCCCCAATTGCACCGATGGAATTCCAGCATCTTCCAGGGAATGGCATTGCCCACTTTAGGAGCCTATTTAGATCTTCACTGTTGAATCAGGTATAAACATTTGTGTTGGCTCAGTTGAGGGAAGGACAGAATTCCAAGATTCACACTGACCTTCTAAAGACCACCCTCACTTGACTGGCACATATTATCCTCACAACCCTATTATGTCCCAGTTGTGACACAGCATTTGGTTCATCCTACCAACTTTATTGCTCTGGGTTCCCCTACATAGCAGGAACTATTGGGGTTCACAGCAAGAAGCCTTCCTGAAGAGGATGCTTGTTAGGAAACCACTCTGCAGGCCTTATGGCAGCATACAAATGCAAAATGTATTATTGCTATTGCTTCCTGATTCTCATCTATAACCTGAAAAATACCTCCCTCCTCAAATTTCTTAGCACCGTGTCTAGATCTTTTCTTTTTATTTGTCATGTTCTATCTTTTATAATAATAGCTAGCATCAATATAGGTCCTACTATGGTCCAGGCACTGTGCTAAGTGCTTTACAAATATTATTTCATTTGATTCTCACAACAACCCTGGGAGATAGGTGTTATTATTAACCCTCATATTATAGATGAGGAAACTGAGGCAGACAGAGGTTGAGTCATTTGCCCAAGGTCACAGGCCCAGTATTCTATCCACTATACCACCTACCTGTCTCTTGTCTTATCCTGTCTGTCACCGCACCCTCTAGATCAGTGAATACAATGTGCTTTGTGCCATAATCTCTCCACATCCCTGATTTTCAACTCTGGAACCTCTCAATCAATTCCTCTATGATCCTACTCATCATCTCTGTGATTCACCAGATCAAAATCCCTTTTCTTGAGCACCAATCTTCTATATATGCTGTCTCCCCCTTATTAGGATATAAGCTCTTGGAGGACATTTACCCTCACTTTTTGTAAAATATATATATTTGTAGCCCCTGTGATTAATACATCATTTTAGACATAGTATGCATGTAATAAATATGCTTTCTTCCCTCCCTCCCTCCTTCTTTCCTTTCTTTCCTCTTTTCTTTCTCTTTCCTTCCCTCCCTCCTTTCTTCCCTTCTTTCTTTCTGTCTCTTTTTCACTATTCTTTCCTTCTCCCCTTTTTCTTTTCTTTCCTCCCTTGCTTTCTTTTCCTTCCTTCCATCCATACATTTTTATAAATATAAATATATACATTTTAATGGAATTTTTGAAGATTTTTGTCTTAATTTCTAGTAAGAGCCTGTTTTTTCTATAACCTGTCAAAGTTTACAAAGTACTTTTCTCAACACAACCCTATGATATAAAATGTGAGAAAATATTATCTCCGTTTTACAGATAAAGATGGTGAGGCTGAGAAATTTTCGATAATTTGCTACTAAATGTCAAAACTGGGATTCAAATTCAGGTCCGGACCTGACTCTGAAGTAAGTTCTTATCTTTCTATATCATGGTACCTACCAACTCTTGTTACTGTTTAAGACTGAATAGGGAAAAGGGAGGCCAGAGCAGCAAATCTAATATCCCTGTGTCCTTTCCATATGCCTTATCCCATGTTTCTGTATGCTTACAGGCTCAAGTGAGGAAGTAGTTGAGGCAGTGGTCAGAGAAGGGTCCTAGGCCCCTTGTATTTGAAGGGAGAGGTAGGACAGCAGGTTAGTTTTTCAGAAAGCTCTTTTATAAGGTATTGTGTAGTAGAAAGATCATTAATTTCTGTGATTCTGCAATTGAGTCAGGATATCAGTCCCTCTTTGTGTCTGACAAGCAGGATGATGCTGAACAAGCAACACTCAACTCTCTGGGCCTCTTGGCCTGGAAAATGATGAACTTTAAGTTCACTCCCTGCCCTGTGACATTCAGTGATTCTTTATGATTCAAATGACAAGATCTATGATTCTCTGATGTGCCATTTGGAGGAAATCACCATGTTGTTCTTTCTCTACAAGGAGGGGAACTTTTGAGGAACTTCAGGGGATGGTGTAAAAAAAAAAGCAAGGTATTTCTGTGAAAAGCATAGAGGTCATCAGAGAACTGTATAATGTGCAACCAGGAATTCATATTTGTATAATTATGGAGCCTTACTATACTGCTAGAGGTGAGATTTATACTATACTTCACATCAAAGGTAGCTGATAACAAATGCAGTGGATAGAACACTAAGACTAGAGTCAGGAAGACATGAGTTCAAATCCGTCCTCAGACATTTGCTAGCCATGTGATCTTGGGCAATCGTTTAATCTCCATCTGCCTCAGTTTTCTCAACTGAAAAATGGGGATAATAAGAACACCTAATTTCTGGGCTTGCTATGAGGATCAAATGAGATAATATAATTTCTGTAAAAAACGCTTAGCATAGTGCCATAAGACTGACTTAAAGATGAGACTGTCTTTAGAATGAGGGTTTTCTGATATGTCAATTACTCACATTTCCTTGAATAGAGTTTGGGGAGGTTCACCTCATTTCAAATTCTGTTCTACAGCAAAAAAGTTATTAAAAATCATAGAGTTGGCTAAGACCTTAAAAGTCACCTAGTCCTACCCCATGACTGATATATAAGTTCCTTTTATGGCATCCCTGAAAAGTGGGTCATTCAGTCTCTCTTTTAATATCTTTGGTGATCACTATCTCAAGAAGACAGTTTCTGGCATCAGAGAAACCATGATTTAAAACCTATCTCTGATGTATACCATTGTTTTCAAAGTGAAATTATTTAATTATGTTTTTTTGTGTTTTGTTTTGTGTTTTTTTTTAACAAAATTGATAATAAGTTTTATGTGGACAAATATGACTCCTTCAGCTACTATCATATTTTACACAATGTCATGAAGAATTATTTTAAATTAATATGGATAAATATATTTTAGCTCTGCATCCAACCTGAATCACCCTCGTCAGAATGGCGCATGGTTCCAATTCTGCATCAGTCAAGTCCCAAATCATGATGTTCTAGCTTCTCATCCCTACATTTTAAAAATTATCTGAAGGAGTTCTTCATACATTTCTGGATACTCTTCTGATAATGTCTCAATATGGTTGTTATAGCAGTGTGCTATTGATTCTTCTATAGCCATAGTACAAGCCATTGTCCTTACCTTACCAAGAAAGTCTGTTCCAGCACCTGATACAAATCCCACTACATTCCAAAAGGGCATCAGAACAACTAGTCAGACTTGAAATGTAACCACTGACTCATTAAACTTCTTCAAACAGGTCCTTCAAATGGGACTTTGGGTAAATTGTTTAACTTCCCTGGGTTTCAGTAAAATGAAGGTGTTGGACTAGCTGTCTTCAGAAGTTCCTCCTAGGTTTAAATCTATGATCTTGAAGTGGTCTATTCTATTCTTGAATAGATATGATTGTTATTAAATTCTTATTCATGTTGGGTCTGGATTTGCCAACTTAAAACTTTCCCCTTTAGCCCTCCTGCCTTTAGGATTCTAATATCTCATTGATGTGAAAGCCTTTCAGGCATTTGGGGGCAACTGTCATGTTTGTAGTAGCAGTAACATCTACTAACTCTGCAACACAGGGAAGTTTTTCCATCAAAGGTCAAGAAACTATCCTCAAAATTTTATTGGTCTAGGGAACAAAGGTTCAAACTAGCTTTTAATGTAGCTTCCTGGTCACCCAAGGCATAAAAGTTCCAGCCTATGACAAGTCAGTGTTACTCGAACTTGATGGAATCCTTGATATTGTACAAGGCAACAAACTCTTTTTTTTTTTTTTTTGCTTTTTGGAGGGCAATTGGGAATAAATAACTTGCCCAAGGTCACATGGCTAGGTTTTTTTTTTGTTTTGTGTGCGTTAAGTGTCTGAGGCCGTATCCGAACTCAGGTCCTTCTGACTCTAGGGCCGGTACTCTACTCACTGTGCCACCTAGCCACCCCAACAAACTCTTTTGATAATAATTGCTTTGTACAAGAGAAAGTGAACTGTGTCCACTTGAACAAATGATGTATTCTTGCTGGTTATCCTTTCTATGCTATTGCTGAGTAAACTTTCCTTTCCTAAGTGATCTTTGACCAAAAAGAAAAAAAAAGAAAATTATAAATATTGGAGGGACTATAAGAAAACAGGCACAGTAATGCACTGCTGGTGGCTAGACAAACAGTGTACAGTTATTGACACAGTCATTCTGAAAATCAATTTGGAATTATGCTCTAAAATATCACTAAACTATGCATACTTTTTGACTCAGTATATTATTAGGCTTATATCCCAAAGAGATCAAAGTAAAAAAAAGAAAGAAAAAAGATCCACAAGTATAAAAATATTTTAAGTTCTTTTTGTTGTGGCAAAGACCCAGAACACTTCAGAGGTGCCTAACAACTGGGGAATGGCTGAACATAATATGATATATGAATGGATCACAATATTATTGTGAAAGATTATGAAAAGATATGAATTGATGCAGATTGAAGTGAGAAGAACCAGGAGAACAATTTGTACAATAACAATAATATGGTATAGGTGAACAACTTTGAGAGAAAGAGGAATTCTTTTACTTTTTATTTTTTTTGAAAGAGGAATTGTTATCAGTATAATGACCAATCACAGTTCCAGCTGCCCTTCTAAGAATGTGGCACCCCAAATTGAACAACATTCTGGCTCTGCTCATTTCCTCTCTCCACATTCCCCTCCCCAGGCCTCCAGACCAAAATCTTTCTGAACGAGACACCTAGTAGGGTGGTGGTGTTTTCAGGTCCACCCTTAAGGTTTCTGTTTCCTTCAGCCTATGACTCCTGGTAAGAACATATAGGACTGAGGATGTGCTAGGACTCACTCCCAATTTGTTTACAACAATGAATTTTCCTAAAGTACAAGTAGGACCATGTCACTCCCTTGCTCAAGATGATTCAATAGCCTCCCATTGAAGATAAAATTAAAAACTGCTAAGTTTGCTATAGTTTGCTATTTAAAGCCCCTCACAATCTGGCTCCAACTCACCTTTCCATTATGCTTTTTCACTACACTCCCCCAAAATTGGTCTATTTTCAGTCCCACACTTGATGTTCCAAATTTCTTCCAATGTCTTTATCCCTTATACCTTGAATGTACTCTCTCTACACTTCTGCCAATTAGAATCCATAACTTCCTTTAAGGCTCACTTCATGTCACATGACCTCTTCTGTTTGAAGCCTTTACCAAAGACCTTAGATAGTCATTCTCTCTGTCCCCTCAAATCACCTTGTATATGTTTATCTGTTTCCATGCTGTAGCTTTCCAGTTGAAGGATACAAAATATATTTTGAGGGCAGTCACTGTGACTTTTATGTCTGGTCTTTCTCTTTGTAGCACAGTGCTTTAAACAGTAAGCATTTAATAAATGTTTATTGGATTGAATAAGGGAAGGTGGAATTATATCACTTTGGATTTATAGTATTTATAGTTGTCCCTTCCACGTTGAGGGGATTTGGGGCACAGTGCCTCCTTGATCTGAAAAATCCACATTAAATTTTTTAGCTCTCCCATTGTGCCAGAGAAGAAGTCTGAATTATTATGGTATTAAAAGATAAAATACATTAATATTACACAATACTGTGCATATATTTTATGCATTTCTGAATTTCTAAACTTTTTCTGTGACATCTGCTGGCTTTCGTGTCATTTGCAGCTTCTTCAAAAGTCCCCCCAAATTCCCATTTAATTTCTTATGCTGATCCACTATATATTGAAATGCAAGATGAGGGAAGTTGCCATGTGGAAGAGATAACTATATCCCAATGCCTAGTCTGTGCCTTTCATAGTTACTTAATGAAAGGAAGGGGTGCAGCGGCCAGGTGGTGCAGTGAGTATAGCGTCAGCCCTGGAGTCAGAAGGACCTGAGTTCGGATCCCGCCTCAGACACTTAAAATAAAACCTAGCCATGTGACCTTGGGCAAGTTACTTAACCCCAATTGCCCTCCAAAAAGCAAAAGAAAAAAAAAAAAGAAAGGAAGGGGTAAAAACAACCATACCCCATTTTGGCCTAGATGCCTATGTGTAAATAAGAAGGCATCTCATTCAATTAATCATTTAATGGAAGATTTCAGACTAAGTACAAAAAATCCTTCAATTGATGCAAAGTGATTTTGCACAAGAATCTTTAGATAAGCTGAGGAAAACTGGGTAAGCCTCAGTGCTTATCTATATGTTTCAAACTAGTTAAAACGGAAGTAATTTTAGAAACTAGAAGAGTTTGGTCTTCTAGGAACCACTCCCCCCTTTCTTGTCTCCTTCAGGGAAGAGCAAGGATACCATTGTCTCCAGACAGCAGGGTATGTGATAAGAAATAAGGTTCGAGAAGATTGGAAATTGAGGAAGGAGCTAAGTTATGAAGGGCTCTAAGATCCAAATAGAAGATTTAATGTTTGATCCTAGAGATAACAGGGTTTAATAACAGAGATAATGGGGTTTACTTAGTGGAGGGGGTCAAACTTTTTTTAAAAATCTGTACTTTAAGAAAATAACTTTAGTAGATGAGTGAAGGATGGACAAGAATAGGGAGAGACTTCAGGCAAGGAGGAAGACTAATTAGAAGGTTATTGCAATATGAGGTAACAAGGGCTTACATCAGGGTGATGGCAGTGTCAGGGGGAAAATGGGGCATATATGCTGTGAAGGTTAACTCAACAGTACTTGGCAACAGATTGGAATTGGGATTGAGAGTGAAAGAAGAGTTGATAATGACATCTATGTTATGATCTTGGGTAACTAACTAGCAGGAAGGTGGTACCCTAAACAATAAGAGGGAATTTTGAAGGAGGAAAAGGCTTTAGGAGGAAAAATAATGAGTTTCATCAGAAATGCTTGAAAGTCTCACATTCCATTACAAGTCCAGTTTTTACCCCTGTAGGATTATATTCAGCTTTTCAGGGTAAATTATTCTTGGTTGTAAAAAGATAAAGACGATCACGGTGGGTAAAATGGATAATTTTTATTACATAAAATTAAAAAGTCAATGAGGTTTTCTTGGCAACAATACTAGATTAGTTTGCCATTTACTTCTCCAGTGGATTAAGGCAAACAGAGGCTAAATGACTTTTCCAGGGTCACACAGCCAGTATCTAAAGCCAGATTTAAACTCAGGTCTTCCTGGCTCCAGGACCAGCACTAAATCTTGTCCAATGATAAAGTTAGTTTGGTATTGACAAAACCATGGTGCCTTTTTGTGATTACCACTTTCATTTTCTAGATACTAACAAACTATGCCTTTAATAATATCTTTATTGGAGGTGCAACTTTAATGTCAGCATCCTCTTAGTTCATGTTCAATATTGGAACTAAAGGAGGCACTTTCAAGTCATTGAACATTTATTTATTTAATTTTAATTTTTTCTTTTAGGAAGGCAATTGGGGTTAAGTGACTTGCCCAAGGTCACATGGCTAGTAAGTGTTAAGTGTCTGAGGTCGGACTTGAACTCAGGTCCTCCTGACTCCAGGGCCAGTCCTCTGTTCACTGTGCCACCTAGCTGCCCTCTAGTCATTGAACATTTAACAAAGGAAATTTACTTTGCCCTAACTCAGGAAAAAAATATGCAAAAAGGATTCTCTGAATGTGGCCCCTCCTTGTCTCTATTTAGAAACAGCATCATCAAGGTATGGCAAATCACGTGGTCTTATGTCCCCACCAAGTCTATAAGGCCCAGATCTCATGTAGCTGGAAATTTTTTGCCTCTAAATTAAAGCCAAGTCAGGGAAGTTAGGACCTATCAGGTGCCAGGAACAGTTTAGTCCTGGGTCTCCCCCCATATTAGCTGAAAATCTGGGGAAGGAAGCCATGTCTGAGACCACTCAAGTACTGGGGCAGCTTTGTACTATCACAGCTTTTTAAAAATCTGTAAGAAATTGAAGTGAAACTCACCAGCCTAGAGTTTACAGCCTCCATGAAGACACTATTTTCCTTTCAACAATCTTGTGTCACCCTTCCTCTTCTCAACCACCATCAAAACATATGAGCAATAGCTCACTAAATACATCTGCTGGTTATGTTAGTAGTCTGGCCTCTAGTTTACCTGATGACTTATCCTCATGGAGGGAAGCTAGGGGATTCCTTCTTGTCACATTACTAATCTTGGGCTTTAACTCTCTATCAGCTATTTTATTCTATCCTTTTCAGTTCAAAACCTATCCAGAATCTTCAGCAGATAAGACAGAATCAAAATAAACACTGAATAGAAACTGGATCCTTTCTTGCCCAGTATCGCATCATTGACAATGACCACATCGCATTCCTTTTTTATCCCGGTCTTATGCTATCCTATCACTTTCAGCTTATTTTAAACTTTAGTACTCTTAAACTTTCTTAATTCTCTCTCATTCTCTTTGGGGGTATCTGTGGCAATAGCAGTGAGACCTTGCCAGTGAACACACTAAGTCCCTGACAAATGGGAAGATAAATCATATATCATTGAAATAAGCTTCAAAAATTAGAAAGTTTAAACAAATTGACCTAAGAACATCAAATGTTTCTAAAATTCTGTTCAGATGGAAATTTCACTTTCAAAACAAGTTTTGTTTTTGTACTGTACAAGAACAAGTTAAGATTGATATCATTTAAAGATTTGCTTTTAAATAAAATTTTTAAACCTTTTAGAGTTCACTGCCGTGGTTAAGTTTCACCAGCAGAGGGAGGTCTAAGTCCACTCTCGACTTTAAAACCTGCCGAACAGAGCAAACAAGTGGAAACCAGGACCCCTCCATATATCATTTACACAGACCAAAAAGAAGATGATTTTGTCCAGCATCTTAATAAACTTTTAGTGCAATGCCAACTACTGGTTGAAATCATTGGAAATGGATATCATTCTATTTGAAATATACTGGGATTTGTTCAAAATAAACCCTTTTCTTCATACAACAGTAACCTGTTAAGGGACCTTTGGAGTAATACAGTTCAACCCTCTCATTTAAGAAACTGAGGCCTACAGAAGTAGAATGATCTGCTGAAGGACACACAAGAGATCAGCAGCATAGCTAAGACTAGAATCTGTTTTCTGGACTCCTAAGCCAATCATCTTTTTGTGAGATCTTTAGGATTTGTAGAATCTCATAATAATTTTTTGGGGGGGAGGGGACTAGTTTATTTAAGATTGTCATTTTATACCTGGGATTTCATGGGTATAGGGACTTATGGGACAGAGAAGCTCCTTCCACTGATCCATTGTGCTGCCCCTAGCCACCTTACCAGGGACCTCAACTTCACCCTTTTTTTAAAAGAAAAAAATGAAGAGTGAACTCTCAACTTTTAAACCTTCCTCCCCAACTATTTCTCTTCTAACTTTCTCTTTGGAGATCACTTAGAATGGGGCCAAAGGGAAACTGCTGATATGCTCAGTCAATCATTGAAAGTTTCCTGTATAAGAGGAAGGTCTTCATACTTTCAGGTTGCATGGGAAGTTCCTTTACTCTCTATCACTGGGTTTAGGAAAACTGCTGAACACCTATGCAAGTCTCCAATTTTAAAGATATAGCCTATATCTAGGGATAGCCTTTAGTCAGTCCAATAAAGTGCTTAATTTGAGCAGCAGTTAGGACATAGTGAAGTCCATCTGAGGCCCAGAAAGTATAAGTAATATTACCAAAGTCACACAAATAGGCAGAGCCAAATTTTCTGACACCAGATTCAGGATTTTTCACTATGCTATGCTGCCAAAATGAGTGGAGACTGACAGCCCTACCCTCATGGGATTACAGCAATGAATGTCAGAGATAGAGAAACTTTAAGTGTCAGTAATTGAGAGAGAAGGGAAAGGGGGGAAAGGCTGTGTAGTCAAGCCTAAAATGCTGAATTTCCACCTAAGCCCCATCCCCAACTCCACTTCTTAGTAATGAATTTTTTTAATTCCTTGAAGTCTCTCAAGCTTCTCTTGTCCTCATTCCCCACCCCCACTTCCCACTCCCATTCCCTTCCTGCCCAGTGACTTAATAGCAGGAGAATTTACCTGCCTTTCTGGACAAAGGGTCTCAGCTTCTGCAGTTTGCTGTCAAACAGAGCTCACACCCAGTGCCCATTGTGAGAACTGAATAACATGGCCTATGGTATTTCTGTATGATAGAAATAGAATTATTATAGGGTTCCATTTCTAGCTACTACCACCAGGTATTCCTGCATCCTTGGGGAAGTCAATTAAATTCTCTTGACTTCAGTTTCCCCAAAGCTAAAAAGAAAGAAAAAAATCCTAGTTTACATGATATTAAAAGTTGCTTCCACATCAATAATTCCATGAAAGGAATTTTCCTTCTCTGTGAGCCTGGATTTCAGTATCATTAGTGTTCTATGAATGCCTCTAAAACTAGGAGTTGAACATTCATGTCTGTTATCTGATAAGAGGAGGTATTCTGGTAGAGGAAATAGATAACCTGAGATAAAAACTTAATCCTTTATCATACCAAAAAGCCTCTTTTTGACTCTTACATGTGCTCGAGTGAGTGTGTGCGAACGCACACACACACACACACACACACACACACACACACACACACACACATACACACACCACACAATGAGAAGGAAACAAGTATTTATTAAACACCTGCTTTGTGCAAGGCACTTTACAAATACTATCTCATTTGATCACAACATTCCAGTGAGGTAGGCATCTTCATTTTTACTTAAAAAATTTTTTTTTAGATTTTCTTTTTGCTTTTTGGAGGGGGGGAGTAGGGCAATTAGGGTTAAGTGACTTGCCCAAGGTTACACCATTAATTTTGTGTGAGTGTCTAAGGCGGGTTTTGAACTCAGGTCCTCCTGACTACAGGGCTTATGGTCTATTCACAGCCACCTAGCCTCCCTGAAGGTATCTTCATTTTTACAATTGAAGAAACAGAAGTAGCTAGATGTTAAGCAACTTGTCCAGAGTCACACAGCTACTAAGTTTCTGATGTTGGATTTGAATTTGGGTCTATCTGAATATGGACTTATCCCTTGATCCACTGTGCTACCTCCCTGACTCAAGCAACCTCATATCTCCCTCCTCCCTCTCACTGCCAAACTTCTTTTAAAAGGCAGCTTATATTCATTTGTCCCATCACCTACTTATACCACATTTTCTTACAATTCAGCTCCTATCCCTTCTAATTCACTGTTTTTTCCCTTGTTTTTTTTTATCAATAACCTTCTTATCTCCAAATTCAGTGAATTCTTCTCCATCATTCTCTCTCTCTCTCTCTCTCTCTCTCTCTCTCTCTCTCTCTCTCTCTCTCTTTCTTTTTGGAGGGCAATTGGGGTTGTGACTAGCCCAAGGTCACATGGCTAGTTTTTTGTGTTAAGTGTCTCAGGCTAGATTGGAACTCAGGTCCTCCTGACTCCAGGGCAGGTGCTCTATTCACTGCACCCAGCCACCCCCCTCATTTTCTTCTTAGACATCTCTGCAGCTTTTGAATGTGCTGGCTATCCTTTCTATCCATCATCTTTCAAGTTACCACACTCTCTTGGTTGTTTTCCTCTCACTGTCATTCTTCTTCTCTGTGTTCTCTGGCAGGAGCACTAAAGTTAAAAAAAATACAATCTTGGTTTGGATGCCAGCTCTGCTTACTTTCTATCTGTGTGGCCTTGTTGAGTTACTGTGCCTCAATCTCCTCAGGTATAAAAATGAGGGCACTATGGGCAGTTAGGTAGCACAGTGAATAGAGCACCAGCCCTAGAGTCAGAAGGACCTGAGTTCAAATGTGGCCTCAGACACTTAATACAAAACTAGGCATGTGACCTTGGGCAAGTCACTTAACCCCAGTTGCCCTGCCTTTCCCCCTCAAAAAAAAAAATGTGAGGGGACTAAATAATCCCTAAGATCCCTTTCATGACAAAATTCTAGGAAGCTAGGTGGCACAACAGATGGAGAGCTGGGCCTGGAATTAGGAAGACCAGAATTCAAATATGGCCTCAGATACTTATTAGTTTTGTGACCCTGAGCAAGTCACTTAACTTAAGTTTCCCTCAGTTTCCTCAACTATAAAACAAAGATAATAATAGCACTCACCTTGCAGGGTGGTTGTGAGGATTTTAATGAGGTAATACTTGTTAAGTGTCTACACATAGTATACATTATATAAATGCTTATCCCTCCCTCTGTGAGAATATAGTATAATCTTTTACAGTATTTCCTATGCTGCATTTCTCTCTCTATCCACACGATGGCGCCACAAAGCTGGAAAATGTTTACCACCACTAAACCAGTTTTTAGAAATCCTGAACAAAGTACATTTTGATACTTTATTAAAACACTTGTATATTTGAGACCCCCAGGCACTGAATTTCATATATGATGTCAAATTGTCACCTTTAAATAAATATTGAAATACAATGAGAAATATATATGTATATATATATACATATATATTTAAGTACACTTTGTAATAATATAAATGAGTGCCAAAGTTCATGGTTTTCTGATTTGCATTGATTTTAAGAATGATACACGGTCAATAAAAGAGCTTTTTTATCAGCTAATGCTATTCAGCCATATGGAAAAATACATTACACTGCTGTAGATTATTAAACTGTTCGTTATTAAATTAAAGTGGTATTGTTCAAAATGGAAAACTGTTTTCAATTTGGAAATTAGCTGACATTTGCCTTGGAAAGGAAGCTCCCCTCCACCCAAGTTTACCTGAAAGGGGAAGAAATTTAAGAATTCATTCTCCTTCCTAACTGGAGTCCAAAGTCCAGAAGACGGGTGGGGGGGGGGGGAAGATTTCACTTCAGGGAGGCAAGTCCAGACTTGTCAGAGACTATGCTGTAAGGCAGGGAGGAAAATGGGGAGAGGAATGATCTTTCTCTTCCCCTTTTGAGGTCAAACAGGGGACCCCCATTACTCCATTATGCAGGAACTTGGACAGCTTTGTTTTACTGCTGCCATATTCTATGCCTGGGGGCTATGCCAGGCCAATTTCTGAATTTCCTTCTGGTTATATTAATTTATTATATTTACTTATTAATGAGGGCTCTAGGACTGCAACTAGTCAGCATTCTGTCACCCTGGAAGGAAAAGGGGAAGCACATGCTACTTGTTAACCTGCTTATTTCTATTTTAAACTTCATGGGTCCATAATTTTTTGTATATCATAGACCTACAAATTCTGGTGAAGCCTGTGGACCCTTTTTTGGAACTTAACTGCATAAAATGAAATACATAGCATTAAAAAGGAAATAAATTATATTAAAATACAGTTATCAAAATATCTTAGGGGAAAAAAAGTTCACTGGACCACAGGTTAAGAACCTCTGCTTAAAGGCAAACAATAAATAGCCAAACTTTGGCTTGACACGAAGTAGATATGAAATCTGGACTATGCTATGAGTAGGCCAAATGATTTTCACAATCAATAACTGTCTACTATGAGGGTCAATTTTTATTGTTTTCATCTCTTCCTCCCACATTAAACTCACCTTATCTTACTTCTTCCATTAAGGTCCACTGGCAAGAGATGTAGACTTAAAAAATTAAATATATAAATAGGGATATACTAAAATAAAATCAATAGCAATATGATTTAAATAAATAAAAGCAATATAATTATAATAAATAAGCAATATAATTTATTTTGGTGAATTTTCAAACTCCTCTTTAAATTAAAGAAGGAATAGGTAAAAACTACTTGATAAACGAAATTTTAAAAACAGGTCAAAATTTCAACATTAAAACTAAGGGGAAGGGAGAGTGGGAAACATGAAATGAGGAAACAAAGAAAAGAGGGAAAGAAAGGTGGTGGAAAAGAAAATGTCTCCTAAGACATTCTGACTCTTCTGACTCTTCCTTCATAACAGGACTAAGGTGGAGATATGTCTAATAGGATTGTGTATGTATAGCCTGTATCAGATTGCAAGCCCTCTTGGGGAGGGGGGGGGAATTGAAATTCAAAACCTTCTAAAAGTGAAAGTTGAAAATTATTTTTACATGTAATTGAAAAAATAAAACACTATTAAGTGGGAAAAAATTAAAAATCTAAAAAAGAAAAAGAAAACATAAAAAAAAGACATTCCACAGTGTGTAGAGCCTTTGTGATATTCCAGGAGATGGCGCTCTTGACTTCAGTGCTCTACAGGCAAAGGTGACTAAACACCTCTCATCTTTCTCCCTTATACCACCTTCAAACCTATTCCCAGGTTTACCAGCCCTTCCCCCTTCTCCCCTTCTCCCCTCCCCCAGCCCACCCCTCCCCCAAACGCCATATTCCAGCCCGCAGGCCTCTGGCTAGGCCCCAGTGACAGAAAGTCCTAGTTGAATAAAATAACGAAAACGACATAGACATTAAGACCCGCAAAGACCACGCACGCTCTGCCCCCGCCCCCGCCCCCGCCCCACCCCATCCCCCCGCTTGGGACACCTCTGAAACCTCTGGAACTTTAGAACGAGGAAGAGGCTTAGGCAGAGAAGGGGAGAGTTATTAGACCCGGGGAGACTCCCTGTCAGTCCTTGCAGAAAACCAGTGGTAATGAGTTTAAGATAAAATCAATACAGATTATCCTTTTATTTCATCTTTTCTTCTGAACATATTGGAATCATCCTCCCCCGGGAAAAGAAAAAAAAAGTCCAGCAAGTTTTCTTCAAACCACTTGATATCTTGATACATCCACCAACAGCACCAAGAAGACTTCGCTTAAGCAAGTTATCATTACTTTTTAAGGGAAATTAATGTCAGCTGGGGTAGGGGGTGGTGTTTATTCTGGGTGGGCGAGCGTGGCTTTCTAAGCAAGGGCATCCCGGACCTCGTCTTTCCGAGGACTTATCTGGGAAGTGGGGTAATGTAGGGGCAGGGAGAGGGCAGGATCCAGGGAGAAAACCGACTCCCTGGTTATGACTTTAACAGGGAGCAGGAGTGTGAGTTTGCAAGAGAGACGAGGCTCAGATCGCTAGCTTTCCTCCACTTTGTAATCCTCCTCTCAGAAGAGGTAGCGTGTGTGTGTGTGTGTGTGTGTGTGTGTGTGTGTGTGTGTGTGTGTGTGTGTGTGTGTGTGTGTGTGTGTGTGTGTGTTGTCCTTGGCGGGGTGGAGTGGGGAGGATCAGAAGGGCTCGGGGGATGGAAACCCGATTTGCATTTACGTCCCTCAGAATGATCTTCCTTTGGTGACCAGCTAGCTTCCCATCAGGGGAGCCTTTCCCATAACCTGGCTGGTGGCCTGCAGCCCCCTCCCCTCTACCCTTTCCCTCCCCTCCCATCTTCCAGCTGGGGTCTACGGACTCCTGCGGATCGGGAAGGAACTGCTTTAGTCTCGACCGCGAGCGCTCCGGGTGGTTTCAACCCGCAACCCCAGCGCACCTCCAAGGCGAGTGGCTCCCCTTAGAATGGCGAGGGCGGGCGGGGCGTTCTTTGTGACGTCTCGTCCCTTCTCAAGCTCCCACCCCCTTTCGAACCGCCCCTGCTTATAAAACCAGGGCGCCCGCCTGTTCCACTCGCACAAGTCGAACGCGGGTACTGGGCTGGGGTAGGGCGGCAGTGCTAGAAGGGGAGACGGGATCGGGCATTCAGGAGCGCCGCGCCAGCTCAGAGCCTGTGTGGTGGGAGCAGCGCCCCGGCATCGAGTAGGCTGAGGCTCAGGCCGAGCCGCAGAAGGACGAGATGGAATTACTGAGGACGATCACCTACCAGCCAGCCGGCACAACCAAGATGTGCGAGCAGGCGCTGGGCAAAGCCTGTGGCGGGGAGTCCAGGAAGAAAAAGCAGCAGCAGCCCGAAGAGTCGCTGCCGCCGCCGTCGCAACAGCAGCAGCAGCAGCAGCAGCAGCAGCAGCCGGCGGCGCAGCAGCAACCCCAGACCCAGCTGTCTGTGCACCATCACCACCATCACTCGCACTCCGGGACCGAGGTCTCGAGGATTATAACCGACCCTACCACGGGGAAGCGCTACTGCCGGGGCAAGGTTCTGGGGAAGGTGAGTGGTACCCTGGTGCGCGATGCTGGAGGAGAGAAAGAAGGAAGAATTGGACTGCGGGGGTGGGGAGAGGTGAGGGTCCGCGGGAGACCCCCTCCCCCCATGACCCAGATGGAGTTGAGGCCAAGTGAAGCTTTTCTAGCAAGCCTCCCCCTAGCACTGGTTTACCTGGGTGGTTCAAGGCAGCACCTCCTCGCCGACCCCCTCTCCCCATTTCCTAACCAGTCCCTGCCCCGGGGCAGCTGCAGGAGCAGCAGCAGCTGCTGCTGCTTCCTGCCCAGGTCGCCTGGCCCTTTCACCTGGTGCTGCTTCTGGTGCCGGCTTTGTGTGTGCGGACCATCGAGGCATCTCCCTTTTCTTCTTCTGCTCCCTCTTCCTTTCCACAGGCAGACATTCCAAAGCCTTTTGGGTTAGAAATGTAAAAGTAAAAACCTGCGGTCGTCGTCAGACCAGAGGGTTGTATAGAAATGGGAGTGCTTTTGTCCCCTCTCCATATAATTCTTCTACCTGAAAACTCCCTGAATATTATTGCATTCTTAAGACAGCTTTCTCTCTGTCCCCTACCCCCAAACATTTTTAAGATCTCTTCTTTGTTACTAAGGAGAGGAAACTGTGTATGACCCTGCTGAAGGTGCTTTAAAAAGGACTCCTCTCCACACACAAAAGGGGTCCATTTTCTTTTTCTTTTTTGCCATGCTTAGCTTAATTTTCTATCTTTATCTCATTTTAGGGTGGCTTTGCAAAGTGTTATGAGATGACAGATTTGACAAATAACAAAGTCTATGCTGCAAAAATCATTCCTCACAGCCGTGTAGCTAAGCCTCATCAAAGGGAAAAGGTGTGTATGACTGTTGTTTAAAATATTTTCTTTGTGTGGCAGGATGGCCCTTCCCTTTTAGGAAAATGTCTTCTGCATGTGTAAGCACTGTCTCCTCCGAGGTGACGTGAGGCTCACAGAGCACATCTTGCTTTTTCTTTTAGATTGACAAAGAAATAGAGTTGCACCGGATTCTTCATCACAGGCATGTGGTACAGTTTTACCACTACTTCGAAGACAAAGAAAACATTTACATTCTTCTGGAGTACTGCAGTAGAAGGGTAAGGATTAGCTCAGATGACTAACTCCATTAAATTCACTTGTCCCCAAACTGATGGGGTTTTCACATTTTGTTTGGGATTTTAGATGATATTAGACATTTACAGTAAAATAATCTACTTTCTATGAAAAGTAAAAGTCAAACAGCTGATTTTGACAACTTTTTTCCCCCCTCTTCAGTCTATGGCTCATATCTTGAAAGCAAGAAAGGTATTGACAGAGCCGGAAGTCCGCTACTACCTCAGACAGATTGTGTCAGGTCTCAAATATCTTCACGAACAAGAAATCTTACACAGAGATCTTAAATTAGGTGAGTTTGTGCCTGAAACACTGACCCTTTTGGCAAGGGGGGAAGCTTTATGCTTTTTTTTTTCATTTGCTTTCTATCTGATCTAATGAATGCACTTATTCACTTTTCCCTATAATCATCTAGCAATGAACCCTTTAAAAAAGATGCTTTGACTGTCCTATTCAACAGTGACTGTATTTGACTCTTGTAGACGATCAAGGAGGAATTATGTTCTTGGCTATTCTTATTTATAGGTAATTTCTTTATTAACGAAGCCATGGAACTAAAAGTGGGGGACTTTGGCTTGGCAGCAAGGTTGGAGCCACTGGAACACAGAAGGAGGTAAGAGTCCAAGAGACATACCATGCCAGAATGTATGGGCATGAGAGCATAGGAAAATCTAGTCATGTTATATGTTTCAAATCAGAACACTGATTTAAGTCAATTAATTCCTAGAGTAAGCACATAATCTTAAGGCTTCTGATAAACTGATAACCTAGAGGAGACAGAAATAAGCCTAAATATATGTAGAGTATTAAAAGTACAGACCTTGTTTTCCTATGGGGAGAACAGTGGCCTTGGTTTGTTAGACTGTGAGACATGAGAACAATACAGTGATATCATATGTGTAAATTTTAAAGTAAATCAAACCACCTGCCCCTATATTTTTGTGTACTTCTATACCCAAAGGTCATCTGGTAAGGACCATACTGCAAACAGTCTTGACATTGGTTTTTTTTTTTAATTTTGTTTTTTAAGCTTCCATCCTTATTAAGTTTTAGAAAAGTCTCAACTGTCCTTTTAAAGGAATAAAACTCCCTAACTTTTTTTTTTTATTGCTGTTGTCTTTTAGAACGATCTGTGGCACTCCAAACTATCTCTCTCCTGAAGTCCTCAATAAACAAGGACATGGCTGTGAATCAGATATTTGGGCCTTAGGCTGTGTAATGTAAGTACTACAGTACTCTGAATTCAAAATGGAAATTTTAGGTTTCAGAAGCCTTTAAAAGGAATTGTCATGCAACCTTGACTAAAGAAAGTTTTGCTTCCCTCCCAGGTATACAATGTTACTAGGAAGACCTCCATTTGAAACAACAAATCTCAAAGAAACCTATAGGTGTATCAGAGAAGCCAGGTATACAATGCCATCGTCATTGCTGGCCCCTGCAAAGCACTTAATAGCCAGCATGTTGTCCAAAAACCCTGAAGATCGACCCAGTTTAGATGACATCATACGTCATGACTTCTTCTTGCAGGTTGGTGCATTGTCTTTTGCTGCCATAACATGCTTGGCACAACAACATTCCAGACATCTTACAGTTTTCTGACTGTCCTTATTTTCTGTCACTTTACAGGGCTTTACCCCAGATAGACTTTCTTCTAGCTGCTGTCATACGGTTCCAGATTTCCACTTATCAAGTCCCGCCAAGAATTTCTTCAAGAAAGCGGCTGCAGCTCTTTTTGGTGGCAAAAAAGAAAAAGCAAGATATTTTGATACACATAGTAAGTTGTTTTATAGCCCTTAGTATTAAAAAACAAACAAACAAACAAACTGTAGGTTAGCCCTAGAAAGCTCTGTTTAGCACAATTGGCTTTTTTATTATAAAATTGAGAATAATATTAACTTTGAGTCCTCTTTGAACATGCTATCAGTGCACAGGCAGACAGACATGTATGATATAATTAGTTTCTTTGGGTGCATTTATCATGATTGGCAGCTTTTTGTTAATTAATCAGTTGAACATAACTGCTTATTTAGCTGCAACCAATGACATTTTGTATAATGCTGTTCCTATCATGTTGCTCATAAGCTGAAAAAATAATATATGGAAAAACAAACCAGGCAAAACAAAACATTTAGGTGTTTCTGTTCTTAATTTGATTGAATTGCAGCCATGCTCACATAACCCTTTTCCCTTTAATTTGCAGATAGACTAGCTAAAGAAGATGAAGAAATTTACAAGCTTAGACATGATCTGAAGAAAACGTCAATAACTCAGCAGCCCATCAAACACAGAGTGGATGAGGTATGTAGGAAAAGAATAACAAGTATTTGCCCACTTTGATTGTAGCTGATAATTCTTGAAGCTTAGCCCACATATTGAGTGAACTTCTGTATTTCTCATAGTCCAAGCATGCAAAATACCCATCATAAAAATTTTTTTTTCAAAACCTTTTCTAAAAGCCTTTCCCATTCTCCATCCCCTATCACCTTTAAAAATCTTGATTCTATCCCTTTCAATTTGACTTGGTGCAAAAGCTAAGAAGCCAGCTGTAACGTTATAGTCAGGAATCTGACTTGCATAATTTACCTCCTCCCCCCTCCCCCACACCCACCCCTTTAAATCTTGTCAGTTGCTAGCAAAGCTTTGAAAAGTCTCATTTTTTAGTGTTGAACCTTAAAATGTATTCAGATGCTTAATTCTTAATGCAGGACTCTCTCTTCTCAGGAGATCCAGCCACCCAGCACTGCTGTTGCCAACTCTGGAGCACCTGCAGCAGATTCCAAGCAGCAAATTGGTGATGCTATTCGAATGATTGTCAGAGGAACTCTTGGCAGCTGCAGCAGTAGCAGTGAATGTAAGTAAATGACAATATGGTTGTCATCCTTGGAAAATGTAAATGCTTAAAGCCCGAGTTAGCCAGAGTCAAATTGGAACACAAATGTTTTTTGGATGGGTTGCAGTTTCTTACTACAGAATGTATAGAAAAAAAGAAGGCTCCATTTGGAGTCAGAATAATTAGGTTAGAAACTGAGCTCTGCTGCTTATCCTTTTGTAACCTATGGCAAGTCTCTTAGCCTTTTTGGGTCTCAGTTTCAGGTCTGAAAATTTAGGATGTTGGATAACATTGAAGCAATGTGGGGTAGTTGATAAAAAATAGGAGTCAGAGCCCGAGGTCAGATCCCTTTCCTATCACTCTTACTAAGGACAAGATATTTATCTTCTTTGAGTCTGTTTCTCCTTCTCTGTAAAAAGAATAGGTCAGACTCAGATAAGTTAGAAGATCTTTCAAATCTAAATCTGTGATCCTGTAGATATCACTAAAGTCCCCTTCAGTTCTAAATCCTTTAAGTAACATTAGCAGAATAGGAATCTTGTTCTTGAGACTTAATTTAAACCCAGCTTTCTCCAAAATCCTTTAACAAATCACATCTTCCATTCCATTCCAAATCCATCCAAAAAGGTTATCTCTGAAATTGCAATCTTTTTGTTTTTCAGGTCTTGAAGATAGTACCATGGGCAGTGTTGCAGACACAGTGGCAAGAGTGCTTCGAGGGTGTCTAGAAAACATGCCAGAGGCTGACTTTATCCCCAAAGAACAATTGGTCACCTCTTTCCAGTGGGTGACTAAGTGGGTGGATTATTCAAATAAATATGGCTTTGGTTATCAGCTGTCAGACCACACTGTTGGCGTACTCTTCAACAATGGTGCCCACATGAGTCTTCTTCCTGACAAAAAGTAATTATTCATTCAATTCATAATTTTTATAAAGTCTTGCTTCTGAGAAAATATGTCCCCCTGACTCTCGTTTCTTCCCCTTCTTGCTTGTTAGGACAGTCCACTACTATGCAGAGCTTGGTCAGTGTTCTGTTTTCCCAGCTACAGATGCTCCTCAACAATTCATCAGCCAAGTGACGGTGCTGAAATACTTCTCTCACTACATGGAAGAGAACCTCATGGATGTAAGTGGTCATGACTGTCCAGATCTTTATTGCCAGTCAGGGTTGTCCGCACAAGAGCTAATTTCTTTAATCTTTCTTCTCTCTTTTAGGGTGGAGACCTACCTAGTGTTACAGACATCCGCAGACCAAGGCTCTACCTACTGCAGTGGTTAAAATCAGACAAGGCCTTAATGATGCTCTTCAATGATGGCACATTTCAGGTAAATGGTGATGAAGGCCTGTGATGACTTCACTCAGGCACCTTCCCTGAATTCTCCTTAGCTTCATCTAGCAATGCTCTTATCTTTCCTCTTCTTTGTTTTCTACAGGTGAATTTCTACCACGATCATACGAAGATCATAATCTGTAGCCAGAATGAGGAATATCTGCTGACCTATATCAATGAAGATAGAATATCTACCACCTTCAGGCTGACCACCTTGCTGATAACCGGGTGTTCATTAGAATTAAAAAACCGAATGGAATATGCACTGAACATGTTGCTGCAAAGATGTAACTAAAGGACTTTTCTGTCTAAATCCAAAGGACTTTTTTTTTATTTCACTGTGAGAATGAAAGGGAAGGCAGGAGAACGGTCAGTATGTTGAAGATGGACAGGTGGTGGTACGAAAACAATGCCTTTGCAGCCTGCTGGGCTGGGACCAGACTGAGGCATAAAAAGTTTTGTCTTTGGATGCCATTAAACAGTGTACGAGAATGCAGTTTCCTTGGCGTACCTGTTTAAGAGGTTCTTCGGACAATTTCTCAGCAAAAATGCATTGACTTTTAACTTCTCTCTGTAGAGAGCATTTCAGACAGAGGACTTGGAACTGTGAATACACTTCCTGAAGGGGAGGGAGGGGGAGAGAGCTCCCATGTTGTTGAACGGCTGTAACTAGAGCAGCTTTGGGCTGCCCAACTGTGAACTATGGCCATATTTTTTTTCTTTAATTTTTCAAGACAAAAAATAACCCACACTTGTGGCTGGAGAAGTGCATTCCTTGTTAATAAACTTGTTATTTATTACAGCCTAAAGTGCAGTATTTATTATCTAAACTTTTTTTTTGGGGGGGGGGGGATGTGGACCATTTTAAACTGTTGGCAATAAAGAGAATGAAAAGCAGAAGCTTTGTTCTGTCTTAAATCTAGACTTCAGAAACTGGTGGCGATAGAATGAACTTTGAGTTGCTGCTGGACCGATGACTGGCACTGTGTGCTTTCCTGAACTGCTCAGTAGACCGTGTTTGGAATATGTACAGAGAAAGAACCATGCTGATCCTTCCTACCCCACCCCCACTCCTCCAGGAATAATGCAGTGATACTAATAGGACACTGGCATTTTGTCTCTCCTCCTTCCTCTGCTTGTGTGCTGACTCAGACCTAAGAGATCCACATCTCAATTTCAACAGGAAGAGGGCAAATATGCCACATAAGTCACTATCAAAAACCAAAATTCGGGCCTTTTTCGAACTCAAGATGCTTGCTCTCTTTCAGTACTTCCCAGAACCAGTTTAGCTTGGTTCTGAAGGCTATGATAATCATATGTAAACATCTCATTTCCTTAGGTGACAGCAGGGATGGGAAACTCATTTTCACACTGAGCCTCGCTCTCTGCATTATAATATTTGCACCACCTATATATGTATTACTCAGACTCTTAAAAAAAAAAACTACCTAAATAATTCTAGTCCTGTTGCCAGTGCTAGGGCAGGAGTCTAGGAGCTGAGAACCTTTCTGTAGATCTGCTTTTGTGCTTGAAAGAGGAAGGGCGATAAAGTACTTGGGCTAGGAGGTGATCAAAAGTGTCGTCTTAACTATTCTTGGAGAGGTCAAGACTTTATTTCCAAGCTGGCTTTCATTCAGTTTGCTTTATTCTTTTCCACACACACATTAAGGAAAGCTGTTAATCCAGTTCTCCTGAACTTGTGTTGACCTGCACATAATGCAAATGATTTGTTTTTAATTCTTTTCCAAATCGGATCACTCCGGGTTCTGGGAAGATGAGAAATGGTCAATAACTAGGCTAAGGGTCTACATGTACTTCTGAGGTTTTGTGTTCATTTTCCTGCTTAAAGATGCTTAGTACACATTGTAGTTTGGAAAAATGATAAAACATCTTGTACCATCAAATTATGCACATGGCTTAGATTTACAGAGGATTTGGCATTTGGAAATTATATATCTGCCCTTAATTAATAATAATCAACATTAATAAAGTATGCAAAGCACTTTTCATCCATTATCTTATTAGATCCTCACAACTACCCAGTGAGGTAAGTATAACAAGTATTATCTCTCTTTTGCAGATGAGGAAATTGAGGCTCTTTGAAGTTAAATGACTGCCCATGGGCAGGGCTATGAAATAGCTCAGATTCCTTAATCTGCTTCTCAGCACTTTTATACAACGGTGCCAATTGGCCTTCGAAGCTAGTAGGGTCTTCTGAGTCCCAGGCGGAGGCTGCCTCCTGACTTTCTAGCTAACACTTGATGAGGTTCTCAGGGAGATGCCACTGCAGCCCTTTGCTGGCCTGTAGGAAAAGCTGGAAACTGAGAACAATCGCTAAAAGTGCTACTTCAAGGATTTAAAATCCATGTTTAGGTTACATGTCTGAGTGTGAGTATGTATATGAGTTTCAAAGTGAAATTACACATACTCTTAAGTCCTTGTTTTTTGTTAATAGTATGCCTTTAATAATCACTTGGGCTGCATTTCATCTAAACCCAGCCCTGTTCCTAACCAAGCATTCCATAGTTTGTTGTTTTTTGCTTCACTTGTTATTTTGAATCTGGACTTTGTTCTCTGATGAACAGGGAGGAAGAGATTGTATAAGCTTCGAAAATATAAAATTTCCTTCCATTCAAAATGAAGCCTCTTAAAGTACTTCCAAACAGAAAACAATACACGTCATGAAGGACCTCAAAAGGGCCTTAATGTGGCTTGGAATACATGTCCTTAATCCATAAGACATAACAGTCCTGGACAGTGGACAGATAGTACCACAGCTTAGATACAAAGGTGTTGGAGTCACTATTGTGGAGAAAGGAGGTCATCTGGGCCCAAGGAACCTGCAAAGTTCCCCAGCGTGCCCCAAAACAGAAAAAAACATTAATTGGGAAATGTTTAACAAAATAAAATTTTAAAATGCAATGCAGCATAGATAATGTTATTTGTGGCTTTCTAAGAAAATCTGCTGTCTGTCACAAGGAGCTTCTCAGTTTGACACCATTGATCTGGGCAATGGAAAAAAAAACTTTTCCATCATCTCTGCAGAGGTCATTTATATAGAACTTCTCTGGTGCCATATAGACTTTATATACATATAATGTTTAAATCTTCGAGTCAAGCTGTGATTTCAGGAATGTTGGGAACTTCTAGAAAAGAAATGCAGAAGAAAATCCACCAATACAGATTAACAATTTAGTCTGAGAGAGCAGCTTGGGACATGTAGAGGTCAAAGAGAATTGCCAAGGGTCACTCAGTCTGTGTCAGAGATAAATATCAAACCTAAGATTTCCCAGTCCCAATGTTGGCTGCCTATGTCTACTATATATACTCCCCTGTCACTAGTTGGGGGGAAGAGAAGCTAGCTTTCATGGGGTGGGGTGTGTGTGAGGGGGGCTGTATCAGTTCTAAGTAAGAAGTTGTTAACATGGTATTTATGTTAATCATAACTAGTTGAATTATATTCTCCCTGGAGAAGTTTGACTCTATTCCCTCAACACATTAATGGTGTTCATTATCTGGGTAACTACTAAAAAGTTCTTCTTGCTCTAAATTTATTGTTCTACTTGGTACCTTTTGCTTGGGGATAGAAGTGTGAAATAGGTTTTTGTATGGATGGATTTAAAATCCAGCTATCTGTGTTCATAGATAAACTGAACTAAGCTTCCAGTAACTTGCATTGAGCTATCTGTAGCTCTGGCCTTCAGTCCATTCTATAAGAAAAGGGGGTTCTCTTTACTTTAAACTACAAGGGCAGTTTAGCAAGGAAGGTATGTTTGCAAAATGCTGGAACATGTTACCAGCCTCAAATTGCAAAAATGTCTTCAGACCCACCAAAGAGGGTGATTAATAAGCTTATGAAAACTAAAATTTCTTATTGGTTATTGACCTCCTTTTACATGATTCATAAACTTAATTTGTGATTAATGTTGAACCATATAATTAAGAGAAAAAAGACTGATAGATACCAAATAGAAACTAGCCAATAGCCAATACTCCTGACCCTGTCCCAGATTTTTTTGACCAAATATAATTGTTTATATGTGGTTAAATTTCATAGACAGGACTTCTTCAGCAAGATTTTGCAATCCTGTTTCTTCTTTTTCTGTGTATTTCTCTTAACCCCTTTCATTTGACTAAAACATCTATGTTTATCTGTAGTCGTGCTCCTCTCATATGAAGATCTTCTTTTCTAGTGAGTATAATTTTCATACATTACCCACCACAAAGGTATTATTATGTGGATATATATCTATATCTATATATGTATGTATATTTATATATGCATATATGTATATACTTGTGATGAATCATACTATCCTTAGGCACTTATTTCCTTTATTACCCATTTCTAGCCTAAATTCCTCATCCTTCATACTCCCAAACTGCCCATTCCTGTTTTTGATTGATCTTCGATTTCAACTCAATGCTAAGTCATGTCCATAAGCTTCATTATGCACTAAAGCAAAGATCCCTCTTTCAGATGAGGACAGGGAGAGACCAGACATAATTCTAGTCTCTTCAGTCAATAAGATCCTCAGATTCCACAAAAAGAAATTTTGTTGTTGATAATGTTCAGTCATTTCAGTCATGTCTGACTCTTCATGACCCCATTTGGATATTTTTTTTGGCAAAGATCCTGGCGTGGTTTGCCATTTCTTTCTCCAGCTCATTTTACAGATGAGGAAACTGAGGCAAAGGGGGTTGAGGAATTTGCCCAGAGTCACACAGCTAGTGAGTATCTGAGGCCAGATCTGAACTCCAGAAGACTCCAAGTCCAGCTTTCTATCCACTGCATCTCCTAGTTGCCCTGTACAAGGAGGGATATCCAACTACAAACCTCCAGAAAGAGAGGTTTCATGAATATGAATACTTAGAGGATGCCAGTAGGTGGGACTGGGTTAAACTACCTTTGAAAAAGAAGTGAATTGTCTTGGTATATGAATTATCTAGCTATCTGAGTCTAAGAACGGAATAGTAGATACTAGGTATCTGGTTATATCTGGGTATCAGGTTCAGCACCCACTTCTGCAAGATTTGTCCAGTTCCCTCACTTCTAATTTATTCCAGGTTCATTCCTTTGGAGGCCACTCCCCCTCCCTTCCCTAAGGAACACCTTAATTCCATCCTACACACATCGGAAAGCTGGCAGAAACCCAGGTAGCTCAGACAGAGAAAATGTGGACTGACTCTTGGACCAATTATCTTCCCTCCCAATCTCCCTTTATCTCTCTTCCTCAGTTTCCTCAAAACAAATATAGTAATAGTGCCCTTGCACTGTGAAGAGCACATAAGATAATGCTTATAAAGGGCTTTGCAACTTTTAAAATGCTATATAAATGTGAGTTATTATAATTAATCACTTTACATTATATTCTTTTTCTCATCTTCCCTTCCTTAACATTTCCCCCCTCTTCCCCTTTTCCTTCCATTTGCCTTCTATCTCCCCCAAAACTACAAAAGTCCAGAAGAGCAGAAATGCTGTGGAGATGATGATTCAGTCTAGAGGGAGGTAGGGTGAGATTAGGAAGGAAGAATCTTTCTGGTTTCCTTTTTCTTATTTTAAACCCCAGTCCATTCTTCACAACTTGGATGACAGATAAACATATGAATGGAAGTTCATTTCTGGGTTCTTGGCCTGTGACCTATAATATTTACAAGGCAAGATGTTCCCTCAATACAAATACAATGTATCAAAGCTGATTTCTATAAGTCACACTGAAAATTACTTATATGGCATGCTAGTCAGTCCAATATATAGGAGAAATTTCCTGAATATGGGAATGGATTCATATATAAATGAACACTTATAAAACCCATTTCTTTATTTTCTTTGACTTGCCAGAACTTCCCCATTGCTTCAGTTCTACTCAGTTTCAGAACTGTTTTCTGCCTTATTAACTCCAGCAATGGAAAAGATCTCTTTGATTGAATCACCACAATTTAATTATACCAATGTATTCAAATTAAGAAGTTAGCCCCCCATTTAAATATACAGTGTTGAAATCTAATATCATGGTTCATCAATGTTTAGAATTCAATTTAATAGGATATGTCAAGGTAGCCCCTGGGATTATCCCGGCAATTTTTATTTCTGTGTGCAAACAAAATAGATTTGAAATATTAAAGTCCAACTGTTTCCCCACTTAAGTGATGCAAGAATGACAGAGGCTCAGAACTTTCTGTGCTATTGAACCATGGAGTATTAGATGTTTCAGAATAGTTTTGCAGAGCAACATATGCCAAAAGAAATTTGACATCAAGAAAATTAGGCAATGGGCTTGAGAGAAATGTAATTTACTCTTTTTTTCCCCGTATTCTTTTTGCTCAGCTTTCCTGGGAATTTTTACATGAGGGTAGGTAAATTTTCAGATATCAACACAGGCCTTTGTTTTAGCAATGTGAGTAAATGGATCCACTTAATGATACCTAAGAGTTGATGAGGACAGCAAGGATGGAGTGGAATTTGTTAGAGTGTGTTGCATAAGTAAAAGTCATGTGATTAAGCAGAACTGTTGGTGGACCTGTAAGTTCTCAAAATCTATCTTTCAAGCTTGCTTACAATGTGTAAAAACACTGTAAAGAGCAAAAAATGATGATAGCTCATATGTACAAAGCACTTTAAGGTTTCCAAAAGCAATATATATATATATATATATATATTTAATATATATAAAATCTCATTGTCTGGTATATTTGATAGACATTTAATGAAACCTTGTTGATTGATTAATTGTAACCTGGTAGAGAGATATATCATATATACAAATGATAACAATACAAATAATTGAATGAGGGTGGTGAAAGCAAAGTGAAGACCCAAGGGAAAGGTCATTAATGATAAGGAGAATCAAGAAAGAAGAGATGGCATCTCCTAGAAGAGATGGCATTTGAGTTGGTCTTTAAAAGATGTATGAGAATTCACCAGGTGTAGAAGTGGGAGCAGGTGGAACAAAGAAAGGGATATGGGAAAGCACAGGTTACATCCAGGAACCAGAATAGCCTAGTGTAATTGGAGGGATGAGTGGGTGGAGGGCAGATGAGATAAGGCTGGAATGGTAGGTGATGCCAGATTATGGAGAGCTTTCCTACCAGGCTAAGGAATTCAAATCATATTCAGTGGTCAATAGAAAGGCTTTGAGCAGAAGAAAAGAATGATGTGACAGGATGTGTGTCTTGTCTGAATACCTTCATTACAGCTGGGAGGAGAGAAGAAGTAGGAAGAGATATAAGGGGAGTAATGCAGTAGCCCATATTGATGGTCATGAAAAGCTGCACTGGGGTAGTAGCAGTGGGAGCAGGGAGGGGGGGACATGAGTCAGAGGCATTATGGAAACAGAGCTGATTGAGATATTCAAGGTGAGGGAGAGAGAAAAGTCACAGAGAATACTGAGCATTTATTTGAACAAGGCATCTGATGAATCAGGTGGTGTCACTGATGGAATTAAATGAGTAAGCTATTATGATGATGGGATCACAGTCTTAGAGATAGGAAAAGGTGCCTTAGAAGTTGAGTTCAGTCCTTTTGCTCAGGCTGCAGACAGTGAAATGATTTATCCCAGATCACCTAAGTCTCAGCTTGAAGCAGTAGAAAGAATACTGGATTTGGAATCAGAATACCTGGGTGTTAAGCCAGGCTCTGTCATTTACTTCCTGTGTGACATTAGATAAATCACTTCACCTGTCTGACCCTCAGTTTCCTCCTCTATACAGTGAGCAAATAGGACTAACTGGTCCCCAAGCTCTCTTTCAGAGACACACCCAAGATGCATGTAGCGCCACAGTATGTCCTCTGATTCCAAATCTAGAACTCATTCTGCTATTCTGCAGTGCCTGGATTGGTGCTTACTTCATTTCTACCAATTTCTCTAAAGTTAACTATGCAGATTCAGGGGCCAGGGATTAGTGGCTTCGGGAGATAAGGAATGAAGTGGCATTTTCACCTCTACAGCACAGCCCATTCACATAAGAGCTCACTGATATCTCACTGTGATGACTGGAAAGGCCATGTCTGACTGTGTACTGAACAAATTGGCCTCGGTGCTCTGGTCACTGGGCCTGTCATAGTCCATCACTGTAGGGCAGTCCATGGACAGTTCAGGTGACCAATCCATACTGATTATGGTGGTGGCCCTAATCAAGAAATCAGCTTGCCCGAGGGTCACCCGCTTGCTTGCCATATGTGGGTCTTGCCTTTACCTACTTATTGATGACAAGGCTTTATATTTTTGGTTCACCCTCCTGTTGGTATTGCTGATTGTTCCAAGAGGAAGTCACCAAACATCAGAATTCCCTTTGACACCTTAAGTAAAGGTGAGTGTCTGTGAGAGAGGAAAGGACTGCTCTGAGGCATAGCTGCAATTTTAAACTTTTTGTTTTTTACTAAGCATATTTAGATAGTAGGTGCTTGGTTGTTATTGTTGTTCAGTCATATCTAAGACCTCAATTGGGAGTTTTCTTTGCAAAGATACAGGAGCGGTTTGCCATTTTCTTCTCCAGCTCATTTTACAGATGAGGAAACTGAGGCAGACAGAGTTAAGTGACTTGCCCAGGGTCCCACAGCTAGTAAGTGTCTGAGGCCAAATTTGAAGTCAGGTCTTCCCCAAGTCCAGGCCCAGCACTCTATCCACTGCCCCACCTAGCTGTCCCAAGAGGTACTTAATAATTGCTAATTGACTGATCTATCTCAAATCTCTGGGCTTTCAAGAATGAGCATCCTTTGTGTGGTGCTTTGAATGAATCTAATGGATTCTTTTCTTTGAGGTTTTTGTCAGTATTGGTATTTTTATGTGGATATGTGTGTGTGTGTATGTATGTTTATGTGAGTCTACTTCCAAATTGCTTCAAAGAACATGAAGGAAAAGAAATCTTTTTTCTTTTTGTTCCTATTAGCAACTCATACGTTACTTGGGGGTGATGACTTTGCAACTGAACTCGTAAAATTATTCAGAAGAAAGTAACACCATCCAGAAACCCAGTTGTTTGACCTGACTTGAAGGATAGTTAATACAGATGTGCAATTTATCACAGTTCCACTGCTAGAAAGAAGTTAGGGTAAGCCTAAAGGGAAGATTATAAAGCAGAGTTTTGATAAAAATACAAAATAAATTTTAAAATATTTCCCCAGTGGAAAACTGTGAAATTTGAACTATCATTAGGAACAAATATTTATAATATGTTTATAGAGAAAGCAAAATGTAGTGGAAAGAACACTAGACTTGAGTGTGAGATTATATTATTTCTTATCCCAGATTTTTCACTTAGTAATTCTTGGGCAAACCAATTAACCCTTCTGGTATTCCTCCATCTGTAAAATGAAAAAGCTTGAACTGGCTGACCCTAATGGTACCTTCCAGCTGTAACATTCTATGATTCTATGTAGGTATTGGGTATAGGCAAGGTGAAATGTGTCTGTGTAAGTACGAAACTCATCAGCAGAAAGTTAGCCATGAAGTGAGGATATTTGTTAAAAATACTATTATGAACTATGAAACAGATGTAATTATAAAACAGCTCTCAGTTCTCTGTTTCTTGGTAACCACAGCAGAAAAGTGGTGGGGAGTAAAGAGGAAGACGACATTAAGAATCACTTAGTTTATAACATTACATTTTAGTTTTTGGTCCTCTGAATGTTTGATGAGGATGGGGGGATTCTGATTTCCCTGGCTTCCTTCAAGTCCCAATTAAAATCATACCTTTTACAAGAAGTCTTCCTTAATTATAGAGTCTTTCCTCCATTGATTATTTCCTTTTTATGTTTTATATAAATATATATTATATCTATATCTATATCTATATCTATATCTATATCTATATCTATATCTATCTATCTATCTATCTATCTATCTATCTATCTATCTATCTATCTATCTATATATATATAACTTGCATTGTGTATATCTGGTCACCAGGCTCCCAGTTTGGTGATGACCTCATTCCCAGGGCCTTCTATTGCACTCTGGCTGAGCTCAAGCAATGTTTATAGAGCAATATAAGGGCATACTGGTAAATGTTTAACAATTGCACTCTCTGGAAAAAAAGAAAGTATGTAAATACATTTTAAAGTTAATCTATATTATTAATAGTTTTTTACATATATAGTCAAGAAACTAATAAACAAACTTTTTTTAAGCATTTTTATAAAAGGGAGTCATCATCATCATCAATGATTTTTAGCATTGCTTTTTTTTGGGGGAGGGGTAAGGCAGGGCAGTTGTGGTTAAGTGACTTGCCCAAAGTCACACGGCTAGTAAGTGTTAAGTATCTGAGGCCACATTTGAGCTCAGGTCCTCCTAACTCCAGGGCCAGTGCTCTATTCACTATGCCACCTAGCCATCCCTAGCATTGCTTATTTCTGAGGTATAAACACTGAACATTTCACAATGGGTTCTTACAGGCTGGTCATAGTTAGCTCCAGCAGATCCCTGAGAATAGGGAACTTTAAGGTGAAGAAACTCCATCTCTCAATGCAGATCACAGTAATAGCTAACATTTATATAGCACTTTCTTGTCACATGCTGTGCTAAGTGCTTTACAAATACTGTCTCATTTGATCCTCATAATAATCATGGAAAGTAAATGCTATTGTCATCCCCATTTTACAGATGAGAAAATTGAGGTAAATAGAGGTTAAATGACTTGCTTAGAGTAACACAACTAGTAAGTATATAAGGCTGGATTTGAACTCAAGTCTTCCTGACTCCAGGCCCAATGCTTTATTCACTGCCCCATAGGGTCAGCTAGGATGCTTTTCCACAATTTATCCTTAGAGCTTTTCCTAGGGCAGTTAGAGGCTAGAGACTCAACCAGGGTCACAATAAGGATATGTTACATGTAGTATTTCTGCCCAGATCTTTTTAACTACACAGTTTGGCTCCTTATCCAAGATAGAGTGGAAAAGAAGCCTCTGGGGGTGGCTAAGAGGCACAGTAAACAGAGCACCGGCCCTGAAGTCAGGAGGACATGAGTTCAAATGTGACCTCAGACACTTAACACAAAAAAAACTAGCCGTGTGACTGTGGGCAAGTCACTTAATTCCAATTGCCCTACCTCCCCCCTCCAAAAAAGCAAAAAATAAAAATAAAAACAACAAAAAAAAATCACTCTGGAGTTATTGGGGTGAAAGCAGATATACAATAGCTCATCAATTTGGAGGAAGAACCTCGTTGCCTCCTTTGTCATTTTACAAATGAGGGAAACTTTGTTAATTTTTAGATAAAACTAGATATGAAATGAAACAAATCTGCTGGTGTTTCTATAGTAATCTATTCTTATTGCTAATGACAGAACCAACACATATGGATGTTACCAACTCAGTGTTTAATGATAAAGTGGCAATAACATCTAAAAATATGAAACTGGAGAATTACTAACTGGACCTGGACATGTGGAAGAAATCTAAAAAAAATGAAATATCCTCAAGGAATAATATTCTTTTAAAAAGCAACAGTTCCTTTTTATTTTTATATATTTTTAAGTAACAAATATTTTAAATTAATCTCTTCCTCCCTTATCCCATTCAACACATTTTTCAAAATCATCAATTCATATCTACATGGCCCAGCAAAACAAAATCCAACATTAGCTATGTCTAAAAATGCATCTCTGCATTTTAAGTTCATTACCACCTTGGCAGGAGGTGAAGTGTGTTTCATCTTGATTCTTTTGGATTTGTGGTTCCTTGTTGTGTTGATCAGAGTTCTAAAGTCTTTCAGTGTAATATTGTTATTAATTTATAGTCATTTTAGTTCTCACCACTTCATTCTGCACTACTACATCAAGGTCTTCCCAGGTTCCTCTGAGATTTTCAATTTATCATTTCTTATGGCATGATAATATTCCACTATTACCACAATTTGTTTAGCTCTTCCCCAACAGGAGGGTATTTGCCTAGTTTCCACTTTTTTGACTACCACCAAAAAAAAGAGATTCTAGAAATATTTTTATATATCCAGATTCTTTTCCTCTTTCTGTGATTCCTTTTGTGTATAAACCTAACACTGGGACAGTTTGGTCAAAAGGTCTACACAGTTTGGTGACATTGTGGACATAATTCCAAATTACTTTCTAGAATGACAAGACCAATTTGCAGTTCCCCCAACATTGAAGCTAGCTTACCTCTTTGCCCACAGCCCCTCCAACATTTTTCATTTTCCTATTTTTTCATCTTTCTCAGTCTAGTAGAAAAAAAGATGGAACCTCAAAGAACACTGCAAAGTCTTCTCAATAAAACAGTGATTTGAAAGCAATTGAACTCATCATCCACATTAGAAAAAAATGATACTTATGTATTGCTCATGTTATAACATACAGTTAGATGGTCAGTGATTTAGTTCACCCTGGGTAGGGCCTACAAATGGGCAACTAACTTGGCTCAGAATTAAATAGGAAGAAATTGAGCTTCATCACTTTGGGGAAAAGGTATAGATCTTTAAACAAGCCCAGGCTCCTTGCTTCTTAATAATACAATGACAAGAGCATTAAATTAGAGTTAGGAAGAACTGAGTTCAAATTCTACCTCAGAAATGAGTAGTTGTATCTAGGCTACTTGGCACATAGGACATGTTTAATAAATGCTTGTTAATTGACTGATGATGAACATAAGCAGCTTTTAGCATAATTGTGAATACCTGTGTGTAATAAATAGTATAGAATGTAAAATCAAGAAACTTCATGATTGGGAAAGTAAGTGGGCTAGATATGTAGCAAGAGTAAGAGAAAGTAGATGGACTATTTGAGTGTTGCCCTGTTAACAAACAATCAACAAGTATTTATTCATTAACTCCTATGTTCCAGACACAATGCTGGGTATTAGGAATACAAAGAATGAAACAATCCTTGATCCCAGTAATCTGACAAATTTAAATTTAATAAACATACCATGAAATGTTGGAAGAACTAGAAGAAGCCAAAGAGCATTGAATGGATTCTTCTATGTAGTATTTATGAAAAGAAAGGGATGAAAATCACACAGAAGTCATGGAGATGTTGGGATCTAAATGGCTGAGGGAGCACCCACCCCAGTTACCTCACAGGTGCATGGATTCATGAGTATGCCTATATTCCTCACCATTAAACACATCAGGACTGCTTAGTGAAGGGTATTTCTTATAATCAATACGTATACTTTCCGAGATCTTCAATTATTGAATATTTAATTTACTTTATAGCTGGACATTGAATGAAAATGTAATAATTTTCTCATTCTGAGAAATGCATTGATTCTTCAGAGCATTTATAATGCAAGCACAGAAATGTATCTTAACAGCTATCGACTATGTTAAGAGGATCTGTCCAGAAGCAATGCAGAAATTGATTTAGGAGAGAGGTTCAGTCAACCCATAAATGGACAAACACTACTGAATTCCTGAAGCACAGTTTTAAAATTCAGTCACACAAGGAGAATTTCACCAATTCTTAGGACATCGCTTGAAGTCAATACTCTTTTTCCTCTCTCAGATAGACTGGTAGGCACAGGCCAAGGCTTTGTATGTTGGGTTGCCTCTGATCCCGGCATTACAAGGGAAACCTATGTTCTTTGCAGTCTTCACAAGCAACACCTTGGCATTCAATCCTTTCTTTAACCAAAAAAAAAAGTGTAGTTTGGAAGCTTCAATTATTGTTTGTTGACACAACTTTAATTTCTTATTTTTTTTAAGACAAAGACTGTGTCTTATTTACTTTTTTATCCCCTCTGCTCATTGCCTAGAACAGTACTTCTCATATAGTAGGTATTTAATTAACCCTAAATGAATATACTTAAAACACTACCATGACAGAAAAACAAGGCCCTTGGGCCTTTTATATTTATTCAATGTTCAGTAACTCATCGTTCATTTTATCAATTGGCAATTGGATATTACTTTTTAATCCAGAACTGCAATTTCATCAGCACAGGGAATTCCCAGTGTAAGAAACTCTCTCTCCACTGATCACTGATACAGTTGGTCATTTCCTGTCTTAGAGAATCACTTTGGGGACTGAGAGATTTTGTATCTTTCTCAGGTTCAAACTGCTAGTATATATCAAAGGCAGGACCTAAATCCAGGCCTTCCTATGCTAAAACTGGGCCTCATTCCACTATTTCATTTGACCTTGGTATTGTGTTTTTATCAATTTATTTATGGGGAGGAGGAAGGAAGGGGAGGAGATTGGACTTTGATCTCCCAGTTACAGGGAAATCTCAGTTAAGAAATGTCCTTTTCGGGGAGGGTGGGGGTGGCTAGGTGGCAAAGTGAAAATAGAGCACCAGCCTTGGAGTCAGGAGGACCTGAGTTAAAATCTGGCCTCAGGCACTTAACACACACACAAAAAACCTAGCCGAGTGACCTTGGCCAAGTTACTTAACCCCAGTTGCCTTCCAAAAAGCAAAAAAGAAGAAGAAGAAGAAGAAGAAGAAGAAGAAGAAGAAGAAGAAGAAGAAGAGAAGAAGAAGAAGAAGAAGAAGAAGAAGAAGAAGAAGAAGAAGAAGAAGAAGAAGAAGAAGAAGAAGAAGAAGAAGAAGAAATGTCCTTTGCCACTGAAGATAAACAACTGCTCTCTAACTTATAGTCTTAGAAAGTCTCACGGGTAAGTGACTGGTTCAGTGTCATATAGTAAGTATGTGTCAGAAGTGGGATTTAAATCTGGATAATCCTGATTCTGAGGCTGGTTGGCAAGTGTCATGCTGTCTCTAATTTTTATAATTTTTATATTATATTATAATATTTATGATATGTTATAAAAGTAACATGTTACAACTTTTTTTTGATTGTTATTAACAGTTATAAATGATAATAGTTCACATGAATGTAGCACTTTGTGACAGTGAGATTCTTTATAGCAATGGATGGTGATGAAAATTTACTTAAGAAAAGGCATTGGCATGATCATCACCTGGGAAGTGATACCTAAAAATGTTAACTTGGACTGGACATGTTTTGGGTTTTTTTTTTTTAGATTTTCCTTTTTGCTTTTTGGAGGGGGGAGGGTAGGGTAATTGGGGTTAAGTAACTTGCCCAAAGTCACACGGATAGTTTTTTTGTGTTAAGTGCCTGAGGCTGGATTTGGACTCAAGTCCTCCTGACTGTAGGGCTCTATTCACCTTGCCACCTAGCCAGCCCTGGACACGGAACATATTATTGCTCTACAGAGTCTGACTCATAATCAATTCTTTGCTTATAATGGGAGCTTGAGGTCATTTCATTGTAGTAAGGGGCCACGGGGCTTCTTTGGGTAGCAAAGAGGAAGCAATAACACAGAAAGGGTTGTTTTTATTGTTTTTAAAGGCCTTCCATTGCTGTTGATACCTTTCTATTTCCAGGGAGGAGATTGTAAAGATCTAATTATATAGGAAGAAAGGACTTGGTACTCACTTTGATGAAAGTGAAAGGCATTTGATAAAATATATAGTTCATTAATGTTAGGATATGTACAATATCATATGTCATGGCAATTAAGAGAATGAATCTAAGAACAGCAACACTCACTTTCTTGGTCAACATCAACCAAAATGTTAATATCAATGTAAACATAGAGTTAAACATTTCAAGGTTGTAAAATTATTTATCAAGAAAAAGGAAGTAATAAAATAATATTTTTCTCAGTTCCAAAAGACATCAAGGGAGTTTCGCCTTCAGTCTAGTAAACATTGTCACATCACTGACTCATTCATAGTCCTCCTTTAATTGACAAGTTTTATATGCTATCCAAAGGGAGTTCCTAGGGAAAAAAAGGTGGTTTGTGCCAGACTGGAACAGCTGGTGGCTTCTGGGACTCTCACGGATCTCCAAGTGCACAGGATCCATTCATTATTCAAATTGGGCAGCTACAGTATGAACAGCTGGTTTGCACCACTCTGTTAAGTGACATTCTCTGGGTAAAAAAGGTGGGTGGAAGGCAGGAGCTTTTGAAACTATCCTTGAACTCACAAATATTGGCAAAAAGAAAAAAGGAAACACAATAGCAGTTTGGAAATGACAATAATAAAAATGAACTTCTACATAATACCATTGGGTTTGGAAGAACCCACAGTCAAAAGAAGGTGTTTATTTTTTCCCATCTTTTTTTTGGTTTTCCTTAATATACTGCTTTGGGCTATATAAATGTTTTGATTAAGCCTTGAGTGTTTGGTAGTTTCAAAGAGTTGCAGAAATCAGAGATCAAATTCCTAAATCCTAGGTTTCCATGACACAGCTGTAGGATCTGCTGTCTACATATATACAAATTGTGCCAAAAGTTCCAGTTCAGATAGCAATGCCCCAAACAAAACAAAACAAAAATCTTTAAAGCTTAAAATTGCACTGACTTTTGGAACATCATGTGTAGGCATATATGTGTACATATATGCAAACACATGCATATTAATATAGATGTATACATGTGTGTGATCATGTATATCCCACTTTAGTATTACATATTAGCAGAGGCATTATATTTGGTTCTGCAAGATAACTGTACTAAAAAAGAACTCTGCCATAGAAGTTATGACTCAATATAAGACTGTCCACAAACCTTTCTAGTCCATAGGACTACCTATATAACGATTAATTCACTCAGGCTACAGTTGATCTGTTATATTCATCTGTTTTCAATCTTTCACTTATTAGGGACATTTTTATCAAGCAACTCTTTCTTAGTTCGAGGCACCCTGCTAGGCCATGGGGGTAGAGTGGGAGTAGGGAATGGAAGGGTAATAGGTTCCCTGCCCTCAAGGAGATTACAGTTTAGCTCCTCCCTTCCCCAGTTAAGAGTGAGACAGAAGGTATCTACAAAGCTTGGTGCTGTTATAGACACACCTGAGACCAAGTCGGTAACCAGCTGAGGCAAATGGCAACAGTAGCAGAGAGAATAGTCACAAAAAAGCAGGGATTCATGATTGTATCCTGAGAGGAGGGAAGCATTATAGAGAGAATGGTTAAGTTAGGGTTAGGGGTTTTTCTTTTTTTTTTTTTTTAGTTGTGGAAAATGTACCAAAAGACTGAAAAATCCTTTTTCTTGATATGCAGAGAAAGACTGTGGCAAAGGATGGCCATGATGCTAGGTAATTCAATGAGAAGAGCACTGGGCTTGGAATCAGAAAGACTCATCAAATCCAGCCCCAGATAGCCACTAACTGTGTGACCCTGGGCAAGTTCCTTAACCCCTTTGTCTGTTTCCTCATCTGTAAAATGAGCTGGAGAAAGAAATGGCAAACCACGCCAGTATCTTTGCCCCCCCCCAAAAAAAACCCCACACAAATGGGGTCATTAAGAGTCAGATATGACTGAAGTGACTGAATAACATCAGAACCAAGCAATTAGAAAGCTGGGGAGAGAGAGAAAAAGAGAGGAAGAGAGAGTAAGAGAGAGAGAGAAGGAGGGAGGGAGAGAGAGAGAGAGAGAGAGAAATTTACAACTGCTAGAAAGCAGTAAGTGAAAATAACACTAACCCTGGACTACAAGTCACTTGAGGGGGTTAGATAATTGAAACCTTAAATGAACGAGAAACATTGATTAAACTCCTGCAATATACATTTTTCTGTGCTATGCTCTAGGGGAACAAAGAAATAAATAAAATAGTTTCTTCCCCACAAGGAGTTTATATTCTCCTGGAGAACATGGAATAGAAAACAATTGATTAAGTACTTATTACATACCAAGGACATTCGAGATGCAAACAGAAGTGCAATGCAATTATACAACTGTGATATAATACAGATAGAAAAATGAGACAAATTCTAGTCCTCATGGTGCATTGGCAGGTCAGATAGCAATACCCAAAGGCCTGCAGGACAAATGGTAAAGCCCCATGTGGATCTTGGGGAGTAAGAGAAAGGCAGATGGTCCCTGACCTATGACTCTTGGGAAGGTGGTGATGAACATAATGGTGGGAGGGGAGCAGGACTCAGGGTTATTATCCCAGGTAGGAGGTGTTAACATTAAACTGAGAGGGGAGGTCCAACACCTGTTGTGAACTGGGCATTGCAGGCTATGGTGGGGGAGAGGAAGGACTTCCTGACAATACAGAGATTTTTCCTATTTTAGGAAATTTTTTTGCCTGTTTATAAGGCATCTAGGTGGAGCACTGTGTGGAAGGCAGAGCCTGGAGTTAGGCAGACTTTAGTTCAAATCCAGTCTCAGTCCCTTATTAGTTGTGTGACCCTAGGCAAGTCACAACCTCTGGTTTCCTATTTCCTCATCTGTGTTGTGAGATATTTGTAAAGTGCTTTATATATATAGTAAAACATTATATAAATGCTAGTTATCATTATTATTATTAAAGAAGAGAAATTAAGTTCCCCACACAGAATCTGAGTCTTTTATGCCTTGAATATCTATGATACAAAGCTCGAACAAGGCAGGGTAGAGGGAGCATAGAATTATGAAAGAAAAGTTTTTGGCTCTGGGATTAGCAGACCTGGGGTTCAAATGTTATGCCTGATGCTAAATTACAGAGTAGAAGTACCTTCTAGATATAAATCCCATAAATTTTGTCTTTGTGTGCCCAAAGTCTAGCACAGTGCCAGGCACATAATAAATGTTTGTGGATTGATAAATACATATCAGAAGTATAAAAAATGGAGCTACTAGGATTCCAAGGAGGCTGAGATCCTTCCCAGATCAGTGGGTTAGTGGAGGTTTAGTGGAGGAGGTGCCATTGGATTGGCCCCTTGAAGAATGGTTAGGGTTTCAGTGGGAAGAAATGGTAGTGGTGGTAGCAGAGTGGGGCTGAGCAAGAGAGATATTCCAAGTGCAGAGAAGGGTGTGAACAAAGACTGATCGCAGAAAAATACAGGTCAGATTTGAGGCCTGGAGAGCACCTAAGTTTGACTGGGGGGCAAAGGGAAAGAGCACGGGTAAGGCTGGGGAGGCTGTTTGAGGCTAGAGCTGGAGTGTTGAGAATGTCAGGCTAAAGAGTTTCAAGATTAATTGTGTGACTGCAGGCCAGACTGAGTGTGTGTTTACCTGATGTGATTATCAAAGTGGTCAGCTTCAGTTATCCCAGTTGGTAGAGCTATACAGGCCCAGCCCAGATTTCCAAGTACTTGTGATGGTGTCTGCTACCTTAGGCTATAAATCTTAATGAGATTTCAGTGAAACACTGAGTTCCTGGGGCAAAAATACTAAATAAATGAAAGTTATTGACACAGTGTGGTTACCACAGTACCCATCTGCTTAGTAAAACATATCAAGCAGATGTAAGCAGGGCTGATTTTGTGAGACTATAAAAAAAGCTCTGGGCAGTCTGCAGGGGAGGGGACTTTGAAGATTTTCTTCTTTTTTTCTCTGCTTTCCTGATCTCTATGTATTATTGTTTTCTTTCTGAAAACACTCAGTATCTTTTTTTTTTTTTTTAAGTAGCTATAGGGTAAACGAGTGGGGAAAGAAATGAAAAATGTTCTCTGGACCAGCTGAATGGGAGAAGTGTTGGGTTTTTTTTTATTAAGTCATGTTATTTAACTAAAAGAATTGCAGTTCAGTTCTTGTCCACTTCAACTCAGTGAAACTTATTAAGTACTTACTTATAGAAAGCACAGTGCTAACTAGGTGCCTGGGGAAGACAGAATTTATCCCCATGGAGCTTACCACCTAATAGAGGCTAAGACTGGTGAGGAGGAAAGAACACTCTATTTTTAGTCAGAGAACCTAGGTTTGAATTCTGGTTCTGCCACTTATTTTACAAAGTCCTTTTACTTTACTGGGCCTGAGTTTCTTCATCTGTAAAATAATAACAGCATTTATATGTAGTTCAGTCATGTCCCTTTTTGTGACCCCATTTGGGGTTTTCTTGGCAAAGATACTGGAGTGGTCTGTCATTCCTGCTCCAGCTGATTTTACAGACGACAAAACTGAGGCAAATGGGGTTAAGTGACTTGTCTAGGGTCACACACACATACATGTCCGAGGCCAGATTTGAACCAAGGAAGATGAGTCTTCCTGATTCCACACCCAGCTCTATATCTATTATGCCCCATAGAATAGTAATAGTAACATTTACATACTTACTATGTGTCAAGCAGGGGGCAGCTTCTCCGAGTTCGAATCCTGTCCTTGCTACTTACTAGTAGTATGCACTGGGGAAGTCAGCTCACCTCTGTTTAGCTCAGTTCACTTGTCTGTAACTAACAGTACATACCTAACTCTCCGGGTTGTTGCTAGGATAAAATTAGACAATATTTGTTAAATGTTTTGCAAACTTATAAACACTATATGAATGTTAGCTATTATTGGCTATTAATTTACTGCATGAGCATATAATAAGTACCATTTGAATGTAATATTCATTTCAAGGTGGCATTATTATTTTTTTTGGAGGGGGAAGGCAAGGCAATTGGGGTTAAGTGACTTGCCTAAGGTCACACAGCTAGTTAAGTGTCTGAAGCTAGAGTTGAACTCAGATCCTCCTGACTTCAGGGCTGCTCTATTCACTGTGCCACCTAGCTGCCCCACTAGCATTATTTTAAAGAGTATTTTTGGAAAGCATGTTAAAGAGTCAATACAATTCTGTATGCCCTTAAAAGAAAATGTTTGCTTCTTGAGTTCAGGGACCATATTTTTGTATCCCCAGTGTTTAGCATAATACCTAGAACATAGTAGGTGCTTAATAAATGTTTATTGAATTGAAAAACAGAAAAATTGCTGTGGGTTGGACTGCTTGAAAATTAAGGAAAACATCTGACCTCTATTTCTTGGAGAAATCAAATGAAGTCTGAGAAATGTAGACTGTTAATAGTAGATCAGTTTTCTATGATATAAAACTTCAAACACCTAACTTGGATTCTATCTGTAATTTGATGTTCTAGTCTATTTTGTTCACAAATAAAGGAGCTGCCTGTTTATTCTATGCGAGATTCCCAGAAAATAACCCCGGGGCCATTTCAAGGTCAGTCCTGCCAACCAACAGCGTATCTATGGAAAAACTCTGTTGATACAGGTGTTTAAGGCAATCCTGTCCAATGTGAAAGTTTACACTCCTTATCTATGAATGTCCTTTTAAGAATAAGCTTTTCTATCCAAGGTGCATGTTGAAGTTGAATAGGTGCTTTTGGTGTTTGATCCCTGACTTAGTGAAGGAGAATAATTCATTAGAAAGACATCTACTGTCTCCTGGTATACTTTGAGTTCTCTTTGCCCGTGGACAGAAGGAATGCTAGACCAGGTAAGGAAGCCTGGTATTATGGGGCACTGGTCTCTGACAGTCATATCTCTCTCACCATTTATGAAACATTACCACAGAAGCTGATTTGGGGTTCTCACCAGCCTTTCTATGTCCACATTAGATATGCTTTTCCCACACTTAGGTTAGCCTTCCATCCACCTGGGAGCAGAGTGGGGCTGTAGCTCTTTATGATTGGCACACAGGAACTATACATCTACGGAGGAAGAGAAGGGGGAGTGAGTTTCTGAAGCAAGTCTCATGGCCCTGATTCATTCTGTGGCCTTGATTAAGTCAATGAACAGTTCCCAAAGCATTAACAATGTGTTGTGTTGTGAAGAGTCAGAGTGGGGCAGTGAAAAGTTGTGAAGTCAGAGAACCTGGGCTTGAATCCTAATTCTACCATGAACTACTGTGTGATGCTAGGCGGTTCAATTCAACAAGCGTCTATTACCTGCAGACGATGTCTTAAGGACTCACTGTAGAAAGACCAAAATGAACAGTCCCCACTCTCAGAGGACTTACATTTGATTGAGGAAAGGCATGTGCACAAGTGAATGCAAAAGAAAAAACACAAAGTAATTTGGGAGGAGAATGATTTAAAGCATTAATAGATCATTTTCTTTCTTTGGGCCTCACTTTTCTCATCTGTAAAATAAGGGAGTTGGATATAATGACTTATAAGACAACTTCTACTTCTAAATCCTATGACTTTTACAAATATGTATAGTTAAGTGAAACAAATTTCCTCATTGGCTATATGCATATAGATATATCTATTGTTATAGATGTGTGTATTTGTATGTAGATATGTTTATATTTTGTTGCAAGAGATCTCTCATGGACTGGGGGTAATATGTAAAGTTTGTATGTAAAATATATGTAAGTTTGTGTGTGTGTATATACATATATGTGTATGTATATATACACACACATGTCCTCTGCAATCATGGATAGTATTATAGTGATCATAATTCTTACTCATTTCAGTTATTTGTCTTTAGAATGGTGTTCTATAAATTATTCTCCTGCTGATGCTTATTTCATTCTTCATCAGTTTATAAAAGCCTTCACAACTGTTCAGTTTTAGAATATTGATGTTGTAGTATAAATTCTTCTTCTGGTTCTATTCACTTTATTCTGTATCAGTTCATACAAATCTTTCTGTGTTCTTCTGAAACTATCTATCCATTTCATATAGCACAACACCACTTCTTCACGTTTAAAAATACAACCCACTTAGTCATTTTTAACTGATAGACATCCTTTTAGTTAGAAACGAGTAGAACTTTTTTTCTACCTGACTTGAAAATGAACTCTTAACAGCAGAAACAACGGTTATAGTAATAATCCTAATGTTAATAAAAGGACTACTGTGGTGCCAGAGTCCTTTAATTCCAGTTCAAATGTCACATTTCAATGCAACTATCATAAATCTAACATTTTTATTTCTAAAAAGTATCCTTCTTCCAAAACATTCAAAGAACTTTAGAGCTATTAGCCCCTTAATCCTTATGACATAAGTGATAATTGAGTGATACAAGGACAATCATCTCCATGTGAATGGAAAAAAAATTGATGCGCAGAGAGGTTGTATCTTATTTTATTGTACAATATTGTTTGTTCTTCAATAGGACTAATAACGTCATAGGTGATATCTTCATTTGCATGTGAACTGGATTCAAGCGAGCCTCACTCCCTTTTCCAGAGTCATTGAAGTCTAGAGGCAGGACAAAGGTCAGGATGACTGGCAATGGCCTGGGATGTAGTGGATGGTGTTGGCATCTTCTAAGGGTTCCATAGCACCTGCTTTATCTGCCTTCATGGCCATTGAAACAAATTGTTTTGACCAACCTATTCCACCAGAGAATGTCTTCACACACTTGAGGTAGACAGCCCCCTATATCACTGATAGGTTTGTGGCCTGCCAATTACCCTTAACCTGGTTGAGCCCATCTGTTGAGATGGTTTACTGGGTGTGGCTGCTTCACATGTTACAGTTTATTGGAGCCACAGGTGAGAGTTGAGTGCCAGATGGACATTAAAGATGGATGAGCAGTCCTGAAAAGGCCTTGGCAAGCCCACCCTCACACCAGAGGTGCTAGTCCTTGAACACCCATGCACTCCAAGACACTCTGCACAAATAATTATAAACCTCCTATAAAAGCAATCAGCAGGGAGGGGAAAGCCAGGACCTTTGACTTTTAGTTCTATTAATGTGAAAAAAAAAGAGGGAAAAACAAACAAATAACCTTGGAGGTAATGAGTTAAAACAGGAGACCAAAATACTTGTTTGATGTACTTTCTGGGTCATCTTGTCTCCCTTCTTAGCCCATCTGTGTTGGCTCTCAGTAAGTTCAAGAAGGCCATTGGAAACTTGGTTACATCCTTGGAGCTTGACAGTGCTGAGCTTTTGTTGCTTCTTTGGAGCTCACCAGTGCTAAACTTTTTTTTTTTTAAGCAATTGGGGTTAAGTAACTTGCTCAAGGTTACGTGGCCAGTCATTATTTATGTGTGGGTGCTCATTTTCTGAGGCCATATCCAATCCTGGGTCATCCCAACTCTGGGGCCAGCACTCACTGTGCCACCTAGCCACCGCCAGTGCTAAACTTCTTCTTGCAAAGTCCTCTGTTGTCCAAAGATTAGAAGTCAGTCAGTCAATAAACATTTATTAAGTACCTACTATGTTCCAGACACTTTGCTAAGTGCTGAGTATAAAAACAAAACAGAAGACATTTCCCATTCTTCAGGAATTCAATCTAATGGGAGAGACAACATGCAATCAAGAATGAACAAATAGGCTGAATGCAGAAGAACCTGGAACTAATCAACAGAGAAGGAAAGCACCAGTATTAAAGGCGATCAAGAAAAGCTTTTAGCTGAGACTTTCAAAGACCTTCTGATGAAACAGATTTAGTCCATTCATAATATTTTTCCCAGTGTGATGAACACACTATTTGACACCTGGCATTGCTGGAAAAAACACCGTAAATAAAATGAAGGGAAGTGACTCACACGTTTGCTACAGACTCAACCAGATGCTGGACATCAGGGCTACAAATAAAATGACATTCATTTGATAGAGATGCTTGTAGTACAATCTGAGAAGCATTTAACCTCCCAAGGAGTTGGGTGCTATGAGCAAGCCTGTAAGCTCAGATCCTTCCTTGCCTCTCCATGTGCTTGCTCTAGTGTGGCACACAATTAAAGCCCCTCTGCTCAGAGCAGGGGAGAGGATTGCTAGATTGGAGCTGAAAGAGACCTTGGAGACCAACAAATTCAAAGCCCTCATTTTACAGATGAGGCACAGAAGGGTTAAATGACCTGCCCAGGGTCACACGGTTAGCATCTGAAGGGGGGTTTGAACCTATGTCGTGACTCCCAAGCCCCATGCTTACTCCACTCCACTTCGGTATGTTTCTTCTTGTTCCGGGTCTACTGTTTTACAGTAGCATTTGGGTTAAGAATGTGCAGTGAGGTTGATATGGCCAGTGTCATTCTAGGAAGCTCAGGCAATCTCTTGTTTTTGAGTTTTCTTTTTGCTTGGTGGAGATCTCAACATTGGAGCAGACTAATCTAGTGAGTGCAGCAGCTGCTGCTGCAACCTGATCTGGGCAAAGGTTCTCTGTGCCATCTCCTGAGGAAACAAGGCTTGTGTTGGGGGGGGGGGTCCTCACCCGCTTCCAGTCTTTGGTGTTAGGTTTCCTATTGCTAGTAAGGGGGCACTGATACCTTTCCAGTCACCAGATTCACTAACCAGCAATAGCCCTCAAATCCTCCTCGTCCCTCACTCCGGGTTACCAAGCTTTGTTGGAACCACCTCTAAGAGAACTTTCCCTTCTGTCCCTTTCTCTCCAGTCATACTGTGTCCTTCACATCGATTATTATCATGGCCTCCCAAATGGTCCCTTTGCTTCCAGTCCTTCCCTACATAAGCTTATCCCCCCCCCCCACATCTGCCAAATGACTATTCCTAACATATAGGTTTGATTTCATTTTTCTGCCCAAGTAGTTCCATTATCTCCTTATTATCTCTAGAATAAAATAAAAATTGCTCTGTTATTTATTTAAATCCCTTCCTCACCCAATTCAGTGTCTCTTTCTAGTTTTTTTGTATGTTACTGATCTTCACACTCTGCACATTCTATGCTACACAGGATTTCATCTGTCTTCTCTGTGACTTTCTGCAGACTGCTCTCCCATGTTTGGAACCCACTCCCTCCTCACCTCCACCTCTTAGAATCCTTAGCTCATGTCAGGACTGAGCTCTGGGGCAACATCCTACATGGAGCCCATTCTGACTTCCTGATTTGCTTGTGTTGTTAAAAAGACAGCAGTAGCTTTCCAGTCACTGAGATTCCCAAATGAGAAGTCGTCCTTAAACCTTTATTCTCCTTCAATCCCTAAAATCCAACCATTATTGATGCCACTACCTGCCTTCAACTACAAGCTTTTTCATGTTTATCACTTTACTTTCACTCACACTATAACCAGTATAGATCAGGCCTTCATCACCTGGAAATTTTCGGCCTCAAGGCCATATGTGGCCCTCTAGGTCCTTAAGTGTGACACTTTGACTGACTCTAATCTTTCAGTCAAAGGGCCACACTTTAGGCTCTAGAGGGCCATATGTGGCCCCTAGGCCACAGGTTCCTCACCCCTGAGCCCTAGACTCTTCCAAGAGCTTTCTAGGCAGACGAAGGCATTGCAATGGATAGAATATGGGACCTGGAATCAGGAAAACTTGAGTTTGAATCCTGCCTCAGACATACATTAGTTATGTGACCCTAGACAAGTCCCTTACCTTTTCTCAGCCTCATTTTCCTTATTTGTAGAGTAGGAATAATAATAATAATACCTATTCCCAGGGTCCTTGTGAGCACCAAATGATATAACTTGTACAGTGCTTAACAAACCTTAAAGAGCTATAGGAATGTTAGCTATTATTAGTGCCCTTCTGGAAAAAAAAACCAACCTACTTTTAAATTTATTTCATATGTTTTGTATTTACTTATTTGTGCACATGCCATGTCTGATTCCCCCATCCCCACGACAATAGCATATAAACTTCTTGAAGGCAGATATTTTCACTTTTAATTTTGTAACCTGGATTTTGTATTGTGCCCAGTGAAGTACCTTCCATATAGAAGCCTCTTAATACATACTTGTTGAATGAATGAAGACTCTAAAGCTCTTCGATTCCCTTTTTGTCCCCCACTCCCCCCCTTAGGAATTAGTGGAAACAACTTCTAATGAAGCGGTAATAGTACAACGAAGACTTTCCAGGAATTTATTCCAGCTGCATAAAGAGACAGCTAGGTCAGGGTACATAAAGCCCCCATCTAGCCCCTACCTGACACCTGCATGGTGGCTATTGTGTTTACATGTTTATATAATTCCCAAACCCCTATACTAGCTTTGAAAACAATTATAATTATAATGGCAATTTACTCTCTGCCTGGGGACAATTATATGCTTTATATTAATGAGATAAACTCAGAACTTGTTTATTGCTATATGGTTCACACAGCTATGATGCACTCCTTAACGAGACACAGTTCCTCAGAGAACAAAACAAAGCTCTAAAAGGTGAAAATGTTAAGGTACACAATGAGAAATTTTCCAGTGCAGTTTTGCCCCAAATCAGGGAACATAAGGAGAGTTAAGAAAAGCTCTGGGTGCTCTTTCCATGAATCTTTATCAATAAAAATGAAAATGACAATTAATTGATTCTGGTCAATTTTGCCAGTGATTTAATAGGAATAAATGACAAAGAAAGAATGGGTAGCACAGTGTAGCAGTATAGTAGAAATAAGAAAATATATTTATATAATACACTTTACATTTAAAATGCTTCCCTTACCATGATGTTGTAAGGAAGTCAGCTGAGGACAGTGAGGTTCAGAAAGCCAAGGACTTGCTATGGTCATTTGACTAGTTGGTAGCAGATCCATTTTCTACATGGTACCTTTTCTGATTCCTTAACACCCCAGCTGCTGGTGTCCCTCTAAAATGATTTTGTATTTACTTCATATATATTTTTCATTCTATGTGTACCCGATAGACACCCTCCTTGAGGGTGGGGACTGTTTCACTTTCGACTTTCTGTCACCAGAGGCTAGAATATAGTAGAAGTGAATAAATCCTTGACGTTGATTTATTAATTGACCCAAGACTTCTCACCTCCTATGGTTACCCAAACCATGTTCCTTTATGAATGAAGAGACCATTTGAGGTCTTCATGTGATAGATGACTTAAGAGTTTTTAAGAACTCTAGATTACTGATTGCATCTTCAGCAAAAATGATTTATTTAAATTATAAACTAGAGATAAAGCCATTCATGATCTTCAAGAGTAATGATCACATTCAGCTCACTTTGGCCACAGTGACATGACACGAAAACTCTGACATCCCTATGGATCTATGATTTCATTCCATTTTGGTGCTCCTTCTATTGATGAAGATGACAACCCATCCATGCCTGCCCATCCTCCTTGATTCTTCTCCAATTCCTCCTCAAAATTACTTTAGAATCTTCCACCCAATATGATAGGAACTGGCCTATCACAAGAATATTCTTTTGACCTCGTGTGGATACCAGCAGAGCAGCCCTCACCTTTACCACATGAATAGCCCATCTTCTATGTTATTGTAGATGTCTTTTGTAAATATCCTTTTCTCCAGTGTGATTCCATGTTTGACTCACATACAATAGTGAATGAATATTTCTATTAAAAGACAGGACTTGGCTTCAGAAAGGAGCTTGAGGTTATTAAAAGGAACCAACTCACATGTCAAAAATACTGGTTAAAAAATGAAAGCACCAATTTGACAATTTATTTTCCCTATCTCTCTGTTTTTGGTCTACATGGTATCTGATCTTGGGTAGGCAGATTTACCTAGAGTTTTAATCTAATTAGCTGAACCAACTAAGTAGACTGGCTATTTTAGTGAAGGAATGATGGGCATTTATTATTTATTGTGCCACAAACATTACGCTAAGGGCTGGGGACACAACTGCAAAAAGCAAAACAGTTCTTGCCTTCAAGGAGCTAATATTCCAGTGGGTGGAAAAACATATATAGGGGAGTGGTAGTCAGAAAAGGGTGTTTTTGTCTGGTGAGTCATGGGATGATGAGTGGAACCATAGGGGCATCCTTTGACGTGCTACTTCTAGAAGATATGGTGGTATTAATTTGATTACTCTTTTCAGAGAAAGATATAGAAGAGGAAAACACAATAGAGCAGATGGCTGGTTTATTGATATGGGAAGCATGGTCTCAGATCTGGGACTGGCTAGATAGAGTGCAATGTGTGCTTGACATAATGTAGACAGAACTTTAATCTTTCTTTCCCCCATTGTTCTTATCTGTCAAATGGCCATAGGGATGTTGTAAGAAAGGGCCCATAGAACTCATCAAAAACACACCCTGTCTTTGCCAAGTACTCTATAAAAAGATAATGACATGGGGTACTAACTCTGAGGACCATGTTAACCCTAAAATAAACCCTTCTAATGCACTAATTAGTGGTGAGGGAAATGGAAAATTACTTTGTGTTCGAGCTAGGTCTGATATCTGATGCCTTCTCCATATAGCTGGAGAGAACAGAGAACCTGTTGATCATTTCCATGAAGAAAATGCAAAACCCTGACGTATTTTGCATCTTCTGAGTTGTTAATGCTCTTGTTTCCCAAGGGAAAAGAAGAAGAAATAAAAACCCTAACAGCTTCAAAAATGAAATTCCATCTTCTTTTCATGTAGTTAGCTGGGAGCATAACATTTAATTTCCAAGAAGCACCTTCGGAGTTGAAGGTTTTGGTTGAAGGAAGTAAGTTCTTGTTTTATGAAAATTAACCTCTGATGATTTCATTGCATTGACATCATTTTATTCATGAGTAACAAGTGCCAAATCTGATTTTAAAGTACAATGACAAATATGCTAATATCCATTTTTGTTCTATCCACAAGTAATTGAACATCTTATAGCTGTGAACTAGTTTGCCTTTACAATGTGAATATTGAGTGGAAATTTTTTTTGTTCTCTTTTTCTTAAGCAGACAGCATGGACTTAAGCTATTAGAAACACATTTGTAGCTAATTTCACTCCATTACTGCCAGCTAAACTGCAGGGTAATCTTGCCAATACTCAATGGAAATGCATCCATAAAAGAAGGGATCAATTCTTAAGGTCCTTTGCTAGGAATTGTCAAAGAACAGCGGCTCTATCATTGCTTAAAGGTGGTAAGCCTTCAGCACAAACAATAGGTAATGATTTCCGCTTGATTAACTTAGGTAGCAAGGAAGGAAATCTAATTTTATTCATCCTTGATATGATAAAATCTAGATATATACCTGAAAACTAGGAAGAACAATGCTTGGCTGCCATAAAGATATTAACAAGTCAGCTACTGAATAAAAACTAACTGCCTAATTAGACTTATCTACAAATTGAATAAACCAATATTGAGTTTTTCCTGAAATAATTTAAGGGCCAAGCTGAAGCCACACCAATTTCTTATGAAGGTCATAATTCACACCATTAAATCCTCCATCTCTTAACCTTTCAGATTGGCCTTTGCAAAGTGACTCTCAAAAATCAGCACTAATTAAATCATCAAACTCAGTGTTTAAATACCAGGGAGCAGAAAATCATGTTGATTGTATTTTATTAGAGACAAAAAGACAGCTGAACAAGTTTAAAGAGATCTGGGAAGGACACTTCCCTCCCCTTTTATGATTTGAGCAGAGATGAGCTGTTGATTTCACATTTCTAAGCAGGTGGGAGGTTTTAATAGCAGAGTGATAAAGAATTGTACTTAGATAAGCTGAGTCAGAAGGTGCCTGTTGTTTTAAAATAGATATTTACATCCTGAAGATTAATGGCTAAAAATATCTTTTTCTCTCTCATCAATCACATTGTTCAGGTTTCTTACCATCATCCCAACTAGTCTAAGGAATCAATTAGTCTGATCATTGTGTAGGAATTTGTCACCAGGAGTGTTCACATCAATTGAAAAAGGATTGAAAATATTTGAATTTGGATTGTGGCTCATGATTTCACATGCCCACTTTCTTTGATAGGCTTTCTTAAACTTCTGGGTGAAGAAAAAGTTTACAATACCATTGGCAAGAGTTTCCCTGTCTTAGAATCAGAAGGAATAAAGGCATCTTTTAGAAATATTGGTCCTAGGTGACTTTCTTATGTTATTGGGTCAATTGACTATAATGTATCAAGAGGTATTTGTCTCAATTATAGAAATAGATGAATTTTTCCATAATTTATATGCCACTTTTAAATGAAATTTTAAATAGAGGTAGTTTTTCTACAGGGGCTCTTAACCTATGGTCCACAAACATTAATTTTTTTCATTTTTTGATATAAATTGTATTTAAACATGATTGATTGTATTTTAATTTATGCATTTAAAAATATAATTCCAAGGGGGGCTTTGCCAGAGGGGCCCATGACAAAAAAAGCCAGGAATCAATGTTTAATAATAATACTATTGAAGGAAAACAACTCTTTTTGGACTATAGTCCAGCTATGAGATAGCAAACATTTATTTTATAGTCTAGAACAGAATAATGGATCTGGAATCATTTAGTCTAGGAGTTCTTAATCTGAGGTTCACAAGGATGAGAGAGACCTGGGTTTATATACTTTCTGTATGTTTATATATCTATGCACTTTTATGTACACATAGGAATATATCTACATATATGTGCTAATATGTACATTGAAGTCCCCGGGCATGAAGACAAGGGTCGGGTTGGAGAGTGAGATTGTGATGTAGGAATTAGAACTCCTTCAGAAAGAAGAGGAAATTACCTGAGACATGGGAGTTGATTGCAACAAGGATCTGGATAGTGAGTGAAGGGGCAGTGAAAAAAGCAGGGCATTTGCCTCCTTTTATGACTCATGTTGAAGAGCACGAGAGTAGTTATACCTAGCATCTCATCATTTGAATTTGCTCTGAGTATCCAACCTATTGCCAAATCTCCCTTCACAGCATCTCTCCTATATATCTCTTCTCTCTACTCACACAACCACCACCTTAGTTCCTTCATCACCTCTCACCTAGATTCTTGCAGTAGCCCACTGATTTTTCTATTATCTCAAATCTCCCCCCACTCCAATCCATTCTCCATCCATCGGTCTGCACTGTGAGTTGTAATACTGCCTCTGGTCTCTTCTACCATTTATCACCATATAGAAACATTAACTTTAATCTTTCCCATTGTCACGGACAACACACAATACATAGACATGGAGGGGGGAAATGAGGCAGATGAGTTTGAAGAATGTGGATTGTATAATTCGTCTATCAACATTACTCTTTGGAAAGTAATTCAAAGTTTATCCCCTTATAAATAGCATCATCATCTTTGAATACATTTATGGTGATAGGTTAGATATAAGAAACTTTCTCAATAGTGAGGATTGTTAAAACACACTGTAATAGGGATAATAAGGGAAGTTGTGGAATCATAACAAAAGTTCTTCAAACAAAACAATCTTGTCTAACTACAATGACTGAGTTTTGATTTTAGTGGAATAAATGGTTTGGACAAATTAAAAAAAAAATTAAGCTAAGGTCTGCCCATGTCACTATCTCTAGCATCCCTGCCCCTCCCCTTCTCCAATTCAAAAAAACTCCAGTGGTTCTTCGTTGCCTCCAGGATCAATATTAATTCTTCTGTTTGTCATTTAAAGCCTTTCACAACTTGACCCTTCCTACCCTTCCAGTCTTTTTCCACTGTACTTCCCTTGACGTACTTTATGAACTTGAGTCACTGTTTCTTCTACTTACCATTTCTTCTTCTGGAATGCTCTCCTTCACCTCTTCTCCTAGCTTCCCTGTCCTTTTCTAAGACTTGACTCAAATTTCTTCTTCTGCAAGAGGCCTTTCCTACTCCTTCATTCTCCCTACTGCTCCTGCCCTCCCTCTGGAATGACCTTCCGTGTATACTACATATGACCTGTATCTCTATACCATCCTTCCCATTAGAATGTGAGGTACTTAACAGAAGGGACCATGTTTTCAGTTTTCTTTGTCTACCTAGTCCTTGGCACAGTACTGGGTACATACTAAGCACTTAATAAATGCTTGTTGACTGTGAACCATTGACTGACTCTACTGGAGAGGATGATTAGGGATGCAGCATCTTTGGGGGGAAAGCTAAGCCTCTGTTTCCACACTCTGGGAAGAGGTCTGGCAGGAATCCAGTTATTAACAACAGAACAGGGCTTTTGAGATGGAAATGGAAGGCAGCGCAGCACAGAACCTCAGGAGGAGAATGACTGAGATAGATGGGTCTTCTGCTACCCTATTGCCAGAGATGTGGGGGCCACAACTGCTATCATAAGATTCCTCCTTGTTTTCTCTAATGTCATAAGTGAAAAGACTGTTCGCTGTGGAGTGAAAACAGCTGTGATTAGATCCTACCTCTGAAACTGGCCACCTGAGTGATCCTGGGCAATTTAATTAACCTCTTTGGTCTGGTTACATGAGAAAGGGAATTGAACTAGATGAAGTCCTCTGAAGTCCTTTGCATTTCTACATTTCCCTCCTGGCTGGGCTGGTCACATCTCAGACTTCAAAATGCAGTCTTGTCCTGGAACATCTCTCTTCTATTCTGTTCCTGTACTTCCATTGGTAAGTCCTTCCTGGGCCCTCCCTTTTGGTCAAACTGCTTTCTTCTTCTGTCTGTGCTTATAATTTTCTGAACTTCCACATGGGTGCCCCTAAACTGAATACCTTTACCCTCCTTCCCTCCTGTTTGCTGCTCTTTTTTGTGTATTGTTTTCTCTCATTCAATGGCAAGCTCCTTGAGGGCAGGGGACCAACTGTCCTTTTGCCTGCTTTTGTTTTCCAACACCTCAGCCCAGGGCCTGGCAAATCCTAAGTATTTAATAAATGCTTGCTGCCTCAGTTCTATGTCTGTAATTCTACAATCTCTTTGCATAGTGGTAAAGGCACCTTTCCTGGAAATCTGAAAACAGGCCAGCAGAGCAGTATGTTCTCATCTCTAGCACTGACCCATGACAGCTGTGGCTTAAAATGAAGTAGACACAGCCCGAAGAGCTTTCCTGTATATTACCTAAATCTGGAAATGTGCCTGAACATCTCTCTGACAACAGGGATTGCCACCTAGTAATTGACTTTTTGGAGAATATTTATTTCTAGAATGAGACTGGTGACAGTTAATGGAAATATTCTGCTCCTATTTGATCTAGTGAGTTAATCAGTCAATAAACATTTATCAAGTACCTACTATGTACTACCTAAGCTCTGGTGATACAAAGAAAGGCAAAAAAGTCATGTTCTTAGATGCTTATGGTCTAATGGGGGAGAAAACATGCAAATGGATATGTACAAACAAGTTATATACAGATAAATTAGAAATGATAAACAGAAGGAAGATAGTAAGAGAGATGGGAAAGTCTTCTTGTACATGGTAGGATTAAATCTGGGAATGAAGAAAGGAATGACCTAGGAAAATCAACTCATTCCTTTCTAACATTTACTTCCCTTCTCTCTGAAACTGATAAGGTCAAGACCTCTGCCTTCTAAGGTATATATATTGGCTGTACCTGGAGTCAGAGAATGAATGACAGAAATTCAGAGAAGGGCCTTGACCTTTCCCAAATGTCCCCACCCGGGACTGTGCTATTGACACAATCTAACATAGTAGAGTACCCTCAAGGGGGTCTTGCCTAATGTCAAGAACAAAGTGAAAATACTCATAGGGCAGTCTAGCAGGCAAGCTAGTACTAATGTTCCATCTCCAGTCTCCATGTTTGGAATGTGCTCCTTCCTCACCTTTAACTATGTAATAAAATTATCATGTAACTTTCTTTCTTTTTTTTGTCCCCTTCCCCAAGAGGGCTACATTAGACACAAATATGTATGTGTATGTGTGTGTGTGTGTGTGTGTGTATATATATATATATATATATATATATATATATATATATGTAAGTATATGCATATAAGTATGTAGCATGTATATAGTAAAATAATTCTATATATCTACTTTTATTTATCAGTTCTTTTTCTGGATGTAGATAGTGTCTTTATACATCTTTTGTAGTTAATTTGGATATTTATGATAGTCAAAATGACTTAGTCCATCAAAGTTGTTCTTTTTTTTTTTTTTTACTTTTTGGAGGGCAATTGGGGTTAAGTGACTTGCCCCAAGTCACACAGCTAGTAATTGTGTCAAGTGCCTGAGGTTGGATTTGAACTCAGGTCCTCCTGACCCCAGAGCTGTTGCTCTATTTACTGTGCCACCTAGCCACTTCCCATCAAAGTTGTTCTTAAAGTAATATTGCTGCTACTCTATGCAATATTCCCTTGGTTCTGCTCATTTTGCTTTGTTATTTAGTACAAGTCTATCCATGTTTTTTTTTAAATCATTGAACTCATCATTTCTTATAGCTATGGTGTCTTGACTGACAGAATGAAAAGGGGAGGGTATTCCTATTGAGAGAAATAATATGAATAAAGGCATAGCGGAGGGAATTTGTAGTACAAGAAGAAACTGGCCTGATTTGAGTAGTGATTGCTTAGGTGGAAGTGAAAAAGAATATATTAGAAGATAGTCACTTCTTGTGGCATAATCCAATTCTCCAAATTCTCTGAGTCTTGGGCTAAAGATTGGTTTATGGACTAAAACTTTACTTGTGTTTTACTTAGAGAGGAGGAGAAATGTCATGTGAGATGGTAGCAAATTTACCAGAAATTTTGGCCCTTGAAGAAAAATGATATAATCCCTCCCTTTTCTTCTCCCTTCCATTCCCCACACATATTCAAGTAGCATGAAAAGAGCCCTCACAAAGACAAATTCAGTTAAGGAAGGGGACTCAAAAATAAGCCTCAGGACATTACCTGTGGACACTGGTCATGTGGAGCAGGCTAAAAGCCAGGAAGGATAGCATATGAATAGTCATTTTTTTTTTTTTTTGCTTTTTGGAGGGCAATTGGGATTAAGTGACTTGGCCAGTCACCTGGCTAGTGTGTCAAGTGTCTGAGGCTGGATTTGAACTCAGGTTCCCCTGAGTCCAGGGCCAGGGCTCTATTCATTGAGCCACCTAGCTGCCCTATAAATAGTCATTCTGTTGGAGGTAGGTAGAGAATTATATAGTTTGTCCATGTATTGCAAAGGCCATTTTCCTTGTGCCTAAGGTTTTCTTAGTATTTTCTTTTTAAGGATCTATTCAGACCCATTTCTGTTCATCTCTGAACAGTTTTCTGCATGCACCAGGCCCATCCTGTAATCTAAGCAAAGAATCAATCGAAGGGAGTGTGAAGGGAGATGGAGGAGAGTCAGCCTTCTTTCTGTGATTCTCTTTCTATATCATGCCCTGCAGGAGCAGAAGGGTTGAATCAATCAGCTTCAGATAGGAATATATTATTCACAGGGATACTAATTTCCATTACAATTAACATATCTCTGAGACTTGGTCTAGGCTTCCCAATATGGAGCTCTGAACACAGTTGATTACTCATCCTTGCTGTGTGTTCATTCTACTTATAATGATATTGACCTTAGATCAGTGCTGCCTAGGACTAATGAATGACATCACCATGAAAATAAGCAGATAGAAATAAGAGTGAGGGAAAAGGAGAGTTGGCAGCCAATGAAACCCTTGTTCTTTTTGCCATGAAGCTCTTAATTTGAGTCTCTCTTTGAACTCGTGTAGTTTACAGGAATTAACATTCATTCAAGATACTCTAAGATTTAATCTTAACCTTTTTTCCTGTTTTACTTCTTGCTACTCCCCACATATCAGCTAAACTGGAGTGCTCACAGTTCCCCAAATAAGCATATTTCCTTTCTGCCTTGGTTTATGTCCATCTCTTTGCCTGCAGTTCCCTGGGCCCCCAATCCCTCCACTCCTAGGCTGCTGGCATTTCTTACGTGGAAATACCATCCGTGTTTCAAAACCCAACTCACATTCAACCTGTTTTAGGAAGCTTCAAGGATAGTGGAAAATTAGGAAGTGGATTCTGCAACTAATGACCTGAGTGACCTTGGACAAATCACTTCACTTCTCTGGGGCTTGGTTTCTTCATCTGTAAAATAAAGCAAGGACAGCTAAGTGGTGCAGTAGATAGGTAACTGGCCCTGAGGTCAGGAGGACCTGAGTTCAAATCTGACCTGAAATACTTACTAGTTCTGTGATCCTGGGCAAGTCACCTCAACTGACCCTAGGCAGAGATCATTGAAGTTCTCTGACCCTCATCTATAAAATGAGAGGTTTGGACTAAATCAATAATCCTATTATTTATTTGTTTGTTTGTTTTGAAGGTTAAGGGGTGGAGGGAGCAGAAAAGAACAGTGTCTCAAGACCCATTTACTGAACTTTAATAACGGTAAAATATTTGGTATTAAATTCTGGGGGGGGGGGGGAGATCCAATAACCATAGTCATTTTCTAGTGACAACCTGTCTGCCTATGAGACAAACAGAAAAGACAAAGGCAGCCTCTTCCCCAGGGATCCATCAATGACTTAAGTTTTCTGAAGTTTAGAACAGCTGCTTGGAGAAGGAAAGTGCCGAGTTTAGATTAACTAGAACCAACCCAAGGCTGTTAATCTGATAGTACTGAAGTCAAGTCATTGAATTCAGGTGCCCAGCAGGCACCAGAGTGTAACTGATTTACTCTTCGAAGACAACATTTTAAAACAACATCTGAGTCATTTTTTTAAAAGAAGAAATGTTCCTGCTGTAGAGGAGAGAAACATATAAAAACTGCAGCACATTGCAACGTCTCTGCAGTCACACATTTGGGAACGGCAGTAGTCCAATTAGCAGATGCTTCGAAAATAAACATTCTCTCCAACTTCAGCCCCCCCTCACCCCCGCCCCTCCTGAGGGGCTAGGGTACTTCACTGAGGCAGCTGTTAATTTTGAAATCAAACTCTGCTGGGTGGAGAGGGGGTTATTTATAGAGACTCGTGTTGGAAAATGAGCTTTGGCTGCAAAGGATGGGATGGCAGGTTGGAAGCATGCTATAGTGGAAAGGGTGGTAAAGCAGTAGGAGTAGATCTAGGTTCAGATCCTGCCTTTTCCACTTCCCCTCTGGGTGCACTTGGGACCTCCCTAGGCCCTAGTTTTCTCATCTATAGAATAAAGCAGTTTGACTAAATGATCTCTCAGATCCTTTCAGGTTCCAGATCTATGGATATACTCTGACCTTCATGCTCTTTGTCTGTAGTGCTACTAGGTCTACAAGACCCAAAGTTTTCAAAGAAAGAGGAAAAGGATCCAAATGTCCTAAAAGGTTTATAGCAGTTCTTTTTATAGTGACAAAGAACTGGAAACTAAAGGGGGGATGATTGAACAAATTATGGAATCTGAATGTGATGGAATACTATTGTGCCATAAGAAATGAAGAGGGGTATGGTTTCAGAGAAACATGGGAAGATTTGTATGAACTGATGCAGAGTGAAGTGAGGAGAATCAGGAAAGCCATATACAGTATATAGTATCATAAAGACAACTTGAAAGACAAGAATAACACAAGATTTAGCAGTTTCTACATTAAAGGATCAGAGGACTTGGAATAAAATATTCAGGAGGGAAAAGGAGCTAGGATTACAGCCAAACATTACCTATTCAGCAAAACTAGTATAATCCTTCAGGGGAAAAATAGATTTAATATCTAGATAAATGTTTCAATGAAATAGAGGCCTTTCAAGGCACTCTTGATGGAAAGACCATAACTGAATAGAAAATTTGACAAATACAAGACTCAGGAGAAGCATAAAAATGTAGACAGGAAAGGGAAATCATAAGAGACTTAATAAGGTTAAAGTGTTTACATTCCTACATGAGAAGATGATACCTGTAACTCGTCAACTTTCTCATCATTAGGGCAGTTAGAAGGAATATATATATAGACAGAGGACACAGATATGAATTGAATATGAAGGGATGATAACAAAAAATAAAATTAAAAGATGAGAGAGGAATGTTCTAGGAGAAGGAGAAAGGGAGGGATAGAAAGGAGTAAATTATCTTTCATAAAAGAGGCAAGAAAAAGCTTTTGCTTTTTTTTTTCTGCTTGAGGGAAGAAAGGGAAGATGGGGAAGAGTGAGTGAACCTTACTCTCATTGCAATAGGTTCAAAGAGGGAATAACAAAAACACTTAATTGGCTATGGAAATCTATCTTATCCTACAGGAAAGTTGTAGGAGGGGGGAGGGGATAAGAAAAGGTGGTGGTGATAACACTTTTGAGGAGGGACATGGGGAAAGGAGAGAGAAAATAGAATAAATGGGAAGGGATAGGATAGAAGGAAAAACAGTTAGCAAAAGTAAATGTGAAAAAGAATTTTGAAGCAAGTTTCTCTAATAAAGGCTTCCATGACTAGGTCTGTATCAGGATGAAAAAAGGAAAAGGATCTGTATGTACAAAAATATTTATAGCAGTTCTTTTCTGGTGGCTAAGAATTAGAAATTGAAGTGATGTCCATCAGTTGGGGAATGGCTGGGCAAATTGTAGTATATAATTATGATGGAATACTATTGATGAGTAGGATGCTCTTAGAAAAACCTGGAAAGACTTACATGAGCTGAGGCAAAGTGAAATGTACCGTGCACAAGGTAACAGCAATATTCTAATCTGATCAACAATATAGAATGACTTAGCTATACTGAGTAATATGATGATCCAAGATAATTCTGAAGGACTTATGATGAAAATTGCTCTCCATCCCCAGACAAAGAACTGATAGTATCTGAAAACAGTTTGAAGCATAGTTTTTTTTTACTTTCTTAATTTTTCTTGAGTTTTTTTTGCTGTTTTCTTTCACAATATGATTAATATGGAAATATTTTGCATGACTACACATATAACCTATATTGAATTGCTTGAAGGAAGGAAGAGAATTTGGAACTCAAAGCTTTTAAAACAAATGTTAAAAACTGTTTGTTTGGTTGTTGGTTTTTTTTTTTTGGGGGGGGGGGGTGAGCCAAGATGTCAGAGTAGAAACAGAAACTTGGTGTTGGCTCTGGCTCCAAACAATTCCAATACCTGTAAAAAATGACTCTAAACAAATCTTAAAGCTACAGAACCCACAAAGTGACAGAGAGAAACAAATCTCCTGCTGAAGACAGCGGCAGGCCAACAGGAAAGGTCTTTTGCTATGTGCTGGAAGCCAAGTGCAATCCCAGAGGAGCTATGTGGTTCCAGCCCCAGGGTTGCCCCGACCAGCAATGGCTTGAGCAGACTTCAGGAAAGTGAATAACCAGCAGCTGTGGTGGCTTCCAGACTTCTCAATCCATAAATGCCAAAGACAAAGGAAAAGGTCATCGTGGAAATCCATTTGAACAGGGGGGGACAGAAGAGTATTGTCTGGCTCCTGCTCCTGGGATGAGAAGTGGCAGAGGTGGTGGCTGCAGCATGTGGCTGCCTCAGGAGCTCCTCACCTGCAGATTGTTGGGGGACAAAGTAATCATTTTGAGGGTAATTGCTCTTGCTTTAACCTGCTTAGATATGGATTGTGGTCTCAAGTGGTGGTCCTGGGGTGTGTGACCAGTGAGCCAGAGCTTGTGGTGGCTATAAAGACAGTGCCCTCCTAATAACTCTGGCAGCTTCGAAAACCCCATCGATTTGGGACAAAACTCTCTCTGTTCTGGAAACAAAGTTCTACTGTGCCAAAGAGCTCAAAAGTCAAGTAATTGGCTGGCAATATAAGCAAGCAGAGGAAGCATAAACAGACCATAGAATCCTTTTTGGGGGACAAAAAAGATCAAGGCATGGAGTGGGAGGAAGACAGCAAAGTCAGAACTCCTGAATCAAAAGCCTTCAAGAAAAATATGAACTGTTTACAGGCTATGGGGGAGCTCAAGAAGGATTTTGAAAATCAAGTAAGAGAAATGGAGGAAAAATTGGGAAGAGAAATGAGAATGATGCAGGAAAATCATGAAAAGTGAGTCAACAGCCTGCTAAAGGAGACCAAAAAATACACTGAAGAAAATAACACCTTAAAAAAATAGACTGGGGGCGGAGCCAAGATGGCGGAGTAGAAACAGCTTGTCCAAGCCTCTCTCCCCCCAGATTCCCCCCAAACTATGTAAAAGGGGACTCTGAACAACTTCTGGAGCCCCAGCACCCACAGAACGACACAGAGAAGCTAACCTCCTGCTGAGGACAGCCCAGCAGCCCTGCAGGAAGGACCAGTGCAGGGGTCTGGGAGCTGGCAGCGGCGGGGAGCCGAGTCGAGCCCAGGTCCGAGTGAGCTGAGGTTTTAGCCCCAGGGTGGCAGGGCCAGCAGCCGGCTGGAGGAACCCCAGAACACCAGGAGCTGTGGAGATTCCAGAATTATCAACATAGACATGCCTAAGACAAAGTAAGAGGTTAGTGTCCTATGGACTTTGGGACCTGTATTTGGGGAATGCGTCAGCTCCCTCCCCTGGGGGCTAGAAGCCCCTGAGGACACACATTTTGTAGTTTTCAGAGGTGGCTCCAGCTCCTGGCCTGAAACTAGGAGATCCATCGATCAGTCTTGGGGGGTAATCGCTCTTGCTTTAACCTCCCTGGATCTGGATTGTGATCTAGGGTGGAAGTTGTGGGTGGGTTTACAGCTTGCCAGAAACGGAAGTTGCCCCCCACACGTTCGGGACGAAAATTCCTCTATCTGGCCTTAAAGCCATAGTGTGGCAACAAGCCCAAAAGTCAAGTAATTAAGTGGCAACATGCCAAGGCAAAGGAAACAGAAAAATGCAACCCTAGACTCCTATTTTGGGGGCATAGAGAGGGAAAAGGACTGTGAGGTCAGAAGTCCTGCTCCAAAAGCCCCAGGGGAAAACATGAGCGGGTTGCAGGCCATAGAGGACCTTAAGAAGGACTTTAAAAATCAAATAAGAGAAGTGGAGGAAAAATTGGAAAGAGAAATGAGAAGGATGTAGGAAAAGTATGAAATGAGGGTCAACAGCCTGACTGAGGAAAACAACACCTTAAAAAATAGACTAACTCAAATGGCAAAGGAGGCCCAAAAGGGCAATGAGGAGAAGAATGCCTTAAAAAGTCAAATTTGCCAGATGGAAAAAGAATCTCAAAAGTTCACTGAGGAGATTCATTCCTTCAGAGTTAGACTGGAGCAAATGGAAGCTAATGACTTTATGAGAAATCAAGATGCTGTTAAGCAGATCCAAACAAACGAAAGATTAGAAGGCAATGTGAAATATCTCATGGGAAAAAACCACTGACCTGGAAAATAGATCCAGGAGAGACAATTTAAAAATTATTGGACTACCTGAAAGCCATGATCAAAGAACCTAGAAATCACCCTTCAAGAAATTCTCAAGGAAAATTGCCCTGATGTTTTAGATCTAGAGGGCAAAATAGAGGTTGAAAGAATCCACTGATCACCTCCTGAAAAAGATCCCGAAAAGAAAACTCCCAGGAATATTATAGCCAGGTTCCAGAATCCCCAGATCAAGGAGAAAATACTACAAGCAGCCAGGAAGAAACAATTTCAATATTATGGAAACACAATCAGAAGAGCCCAGGACCTGGCAGCTTCTACACTGAGGGATCGAAGGGCATGGAATATGATATTCCAGAGGGCAAAAGAACTGGGAATGAACCCAAGGGTCACCTACCAAGCAAAACTGAGTATTTTGTTTCAGGGGAAAACATGGTCATTCAGTGGAATAGAGGACTTTCAAGCATTCTTGAGGAAAAAACCAGAACTGAATAGAAAATTTGACATCCAGACACAAGAAGGAAGAGATGCCTGAGAAGGTAATCAGGGAAAAGAAATCAAAAGGAACTTATCAAAGTTGAACTATTTACATTCCTATACGGAAAAGCAATAACTGTGACTGATGATATCTTTCTCACTATGAAAATAATGGAAGAAGGGTGTGTGGTCATGTGAATACATATGTGAATGTGTGTATATATGGTTACAGTTATATATGGATAGAGGGCATAGGTTGAATTTGTTGGGAAGGGAGAATACTCAAGGGATGAAATTATGAGGTGAGAGAGGAAAGTGGCAAGAGGAGATGGGGAGAGATAGGGTAGGGTAAACTATCCCATTAGAAGAAGCAAGGGGAAGTGGTTGCAAAGGAGGGGGAGAATAAGGAAGGCTAAAAAGGCAAAACCACATTCACATTGAATTTGGCTCAGGGAGAAAATGACATACATACTAAATGGGATATCTCAACCTGCAGCAGGATAGGGGGAAGGGGGATGAGAGGAGGGATGATGGATGGGAGGGCATCCTTGGGGTGAGGGAGGTTGGAAGTACCCACTATAGAAGAGGGACAGGATCATGTAGGGAATGGACCAGGTGGGGGTGGGATGAGTGGGAGAGAATTATAAGCAGCCTTGTACAATATATCTACTATGATAATGTTTTGCATAGCTAGACATGTACAACATATACTGAATTACTTATCTCCCCAGAGGGAATGGGTGACAAAGGAGGAAGGAAATGGATCTGAAATTCGAGGTCTCAACATTAAATGTTTCAAATATATATAAATACTATTATTAATACTCTTTTGCTTGTAATAGGGAGATAAGATGTGCAGGCATTGGGATACAAAGATTCACCTTCCTCTAATGGAAAAGTCGATGGGGGTATGGGAGAAGGTATGGGAGAGAGCAGATTGGAGGAAGCGATATCTTGTGGGACTACTATTCTGGGAGGTTGGGTAGGGGAATAATGGGGGGAAAATGATTGTAACTCAAAATCTGGCAGAAATGAATGATGTAAAACAGAAGTTAATAAAGCATTTGTTTAAAAAAAAAAGAGATGGTGGATGTGGGCAGTGGATGGAGTGATGCACTAGGGGTCAGGAAGATCTGAGTTCAAATTTTAGAACAGTCTCTTACCAGCCATGTGACTTCTCCCCCTCTCCCCCCCACCTCACCATTCTCCACCCAGCCAGGCAAATTGTCTTTAAAGTGTGGAGGTTAGACTCAATGACCTCTATGGTCCCTTTGAACTTGAATTCTATGACTTTATAAGTGTGAACTATTATTAGTGAGTATACTTTTCATATATGGGTTGAACTCAAAGTTCTCCCTTCTAATGTTTAAATTCTATGATTCTGGAACTTAGGGCCCTTCCCTACCCCTCCCCCTAAAAACTGACTCTCCAGGAATAATCAGATATTTGGTTGTACACATCACACATGTGCATTTAAGTTAGTTATATAAAAACAATCATAGGTACTTGATTCATAATAGCAAAAATTAGAAATAACCCACATGCACAGCAATTAGGAACTGGTTGAATAGATTATTGTATTGTAGAATAATGATATAACCTAGAAATGGCAAGTATGAATAATACAAAAAAATAGGAAGACTCCTGTGAAATGCTGTTGAGTGAAGAAAACAGAATGAAAACTTCCATAGACACTGACTAAAACCATAAAACTAGACACAACAAAATGTGGAAGAAGACATGAAAAATAAGCATTTAATAAACAGCAACTGCCCAGCATTATGCCAAGTACTTTACAAACATTACCTCATTTGAAGTACCCAACATCCCTGAAAGGTGGGTGTTATCAGCTCCATTTTACAACTGAGGCAAACGTGCTTACGATGACTTTCTTGGGGTCGAAAAGCTAGTAACAGTCTAGGGTCAGATTTGAACTTAGACTATTCTGACTCCAATTCCAGTGCTCTATCCACTTTGACCCACAACTTCCATTAAAGAAAGAGGTTCATGAATAGGAGAGACTGGGAGGAAAAGGTCAGAAGGGGTACAAAATCAGTCAATCAGTATTTCTAAAGTATTCTCTCTGTGCCAGGCACTAGACTAGGTGCTGTGAATGCAAAGACAAAAAGTGAAACCATCTCTACCCTCAGGGAGCTTACATTACAATGTAACAGGATTTTTGGTTATGATCTCATTAATGTCCACATATATGTTTTCTAAAGACTTATCAATCAACAAGTATTTATTGAGCACCAACACCAAAAGACAGTTCCAGATTTCAAGGAGTTCAGCCTAATGGATATGAATTTTTTTTCAGTATCTTGAAAACTATATTTCCATAAAATTGGTTTCCTTTGAAATTCTAAAAAAAAAAAAATATAGACTAATTCAAATGGCAAAAGAAGCCCAAAAAGCCAATGAGGAGAAGAATGCCTTAAAAAGCTGAATTTGCCATATGGAAAAGGAATTTCAAAAACTCATTGAAGAGAATAACTTTCAAAATTAGATTGGAGCAATTGGAAGCTAATGACTTTATGAGAAATCAAGATCCTATAAAACAGATCCAAACAAATGAAAAAATAGAAGGCAATGTGAAATATCTCATTGGAAAAACCATTGACCTGGAAAATAGATCCTGGAGAGATAATTTAAAAATTATTGGACTACCTGAAAGCCATGATCAAAAAAAGAGTCTAGACACCATCTTTCAAGAAATTATCAAGCAAAATTGCTGCAATATTCTAGAACCAGAGGGCAAAATAGAAATTGGAAGAATTCACCAATTGCCTCTTGAAAAAGACCCTCAAAATAAGACTCCAAGGAATATTATAGTCAAATTCTAGAGATCCCAGGTCAAGGAGAAAATACTGCAAGTACTCAGAAAGAAAGAATTTGAGTATAGTGGAAACAGAGTCAGGATAGCACAAGACCTAGCAGCTTCTGCATTAAGGTACTGGAGGACTCAGAATATGATATTCCAGGGGCAGCTAGGTGGCGCAGTGAGTAAGAGCGCCGGCCTCGGAGTTGGGATGACCCGAGATCGAATCTGGTCTCAGAAAATGAGCACCCACACACAAATAATGACTAGCCATGTAACCTTGGGCAAGTTACTTAACCCCAATTGCTTAAAAAAAAAAAAGAATATGATATTCCAAAGGTCAAAGGAGCTAGGACTAAAACCAAGAATCATTGAGTATAATGCTTCAGGGGAAAATACGGTCATTCAATGAAATAGAGGATTTTCAAGCATTCTTGATGAAAAAAGCAGAGCAGAACAGAAAATTTGACTTTCAAATACAAGAAGCATGAGAAGGTAAACAGGGAAAATAAATCATAAGGAAATTATTAAAATTTGAACTATTTATATTTGTACATGGAAAAACAATAATTGTAACTCATAAGACTTTTCTCAGTATGAGGATAGTTGAAGGGAATATATAAGAATATATATGTATACACATATATGTATATATAGGAGAGTGTATCTGTATATAAATATATATGTGAGTATGGGCATATGTATGTTCATGTATACATAGAGGGCACAGAATGAGTTGAATATGAATATGAATAAAAATAAAATTAAGAGGTGAGAGAGGAATTTATTGGGAAAAGGAGAAAGGAGAGATAGATTAGGGTAAATTATCTCATATAAAAGAGGCAAGAGAAAACTGTTACAATGGAGGGGAAGAGTAGGAAGGTGAAAGGGAATGGGACATTCTTATTCTCATTGAATTTGGCTTAAGGAGGGAATAACATACACTCACTATCTTACCCTACAGGAAAATAGGGGGGTAGGGAATTAGAGGGGGTGATAGAAGAGAGTGCAGATTGGGGGAGAGGGTAGTTAGGAACAAACATTTTTGAAAAGGGATAGGGTCAAAGGAGAAAATAGAATAAGTGGGGGCAGGATGGAGGGAAATAGAGCCAGTCTTTCACAATATAACAATTATGGAAATGATTTGGGTAACTACACATGTACAACCTATATTGAATTGCTTATCTTCCCAGTGGGGGTAGGTGAGGAGGGAGGAAGGGAAATAATCTTGAACTCAAAGTTTTAAAAACAAATGTTTAAAAAAATTGCTTTTTACATGCAACTGGGAAATAATATATATAGGCACTGGGGCATATATATACATCTTGCCCTACTAGAAACTTAGGAGGAGGATGGGGGAGGATGTAAGAGAGAACAGATTGGGGGAAGGAGTATTCAGTAGGCTCGATATTTTGGGGTGGAGGGTAGGAGAAAGATGGGGAGAGAAAATTATAACTCAAAAATTTAGTGGAAATGAATGTTGAAAACTAAAAATAAATAAATTAATTAAAATTTTAAAAAAGGAAGCTCTGTACTAAAAAAAGTGTTTTTACATCTAACTGGGAAAAATAAAATACTAAATACAAACAAATGAATAAGCAAACAAATAAATTCCCCTGCCAAGTGGAACTTGCAAATTTTACAGATGGGTAGGCTAAGTAATTTTACCAATCTTATATAGGTAACAAATAAGCACCAGAAGCAAGATTGGAACCTATGTCCTCTGCCTCCAGTGCAGTGTTCTTCCTTTAAAAAAAATTTTTTTGAGGTAATTGGGGTTAAGTGATTTGCCCAGGGTCACGAAGCTAGTGTCTGAGGCCTGCCAGTGTTCTTTGTATCTTACAATGTTGTGTCTATCGTATCGTAAATATTTGACTGATTTTTGACACCTCCCCCAAGCCAATCAGTTGCCACTACCTCCATGCTATCTCTAGCCTCTCTAGCCTCTCCTTATCTCTTTCCATTCCCTCCATCCAGTATGTGGCTCTTGCTGTCTCTTAGTGGACTAAAGTAACAACCTCTTAAATGGTTTCCCTTCATATAGTTCCAATCCATCCTGCACACTGCTGCCCAAGTAATAATTTCACACAAGCAGATCTAACTATGACATTCCTCTGCTCAAAACCTTTCAGTAATTCCCTATTGTCTCCCCAGTAAAGACCCCCTCAGTCAGGTTTTGGGATACTTCTACAAGGTGACTCCAACCTACTTCTCAGACCAAATCAGAGGACCACAAAATATTAGAGTTGGAAGATGTCTTAGATCACCTAGTATCCTGACCTAACACACCATTTTAAAAGAAAGCAAATGGAGCCTCAAGGAGATGAATGACTTGCCCAAGGTCCTACAACTGATAAATGGTAGCTCTGGGACTCAAACCCAGATCTTCTGACTTTAAAACCAGTGCCTTTCACACTGGATGATGCTCCCTTCCCACAACCATTCAAATACTCTTTGCCCTTCCAGAACCTTTGTTTATCTTTGTTTATATCATTCTCACCTTCACCATCTCCACTATGGCTGCCTATTGGAATCCCACCTTTTCTCTGAGGCACTTTCCCTGATTCCCCAGAAGGAAGTTGTCTTTCACTCCCATAAACTTCCTAAGCACCTGTCTGCCTTCTTGCCTGTGGCCCAGTGGGGTGATAGAGCCAGTTTGTACCTACTCAAGAAAGCTATTGCTAAGTATTCATTGTGAGCTTTCGAACCTCATCAATCTGCAAAGGCTACAAATCAAGGCTCAATTTATTGATTTTATTGATTTGTTGATTTCCTTAAGAAAATGATAGAGAAAATGTTAATAAGGTGGATTAAACTTAAAAGTACTTTCTGCCTAAATATACATATAGGAGATGGAGAACCTTCTGTTAAACAGTTACTGGAACAACAGTACATTTTTGGCATAGTACTTCTATTTTAATTATTTCTAGAGTTATCTTGCCTACCAGATTGTAAGCTCCTCTAGCATAGGAAGCATGTCTTTTTCATTCTTTCTTTTACTAGTTACACTTTGCACATAGTAGGTATTCAATAAATATTTGTTGAATTAGAATGTATGAGAATGGATAAGAAGGTAGCGTAACAATCATTATTTCTGCACCCAAGAGTAGAGTATTTTCAGAGAAGACTTCACAGCAAAACTACTACTTGGGGTGGGGGAAGAAAATTAGTTTCCTAAGCTTAGAGACTGAATTCCAGATATAAAGTGGAATTGAGTTGAGAGGCAAATCCAAATCAATTAGAAGAGATTGTTATTGATCAGGGCTGCCTGGGAAGATTAAAAGGTATTCTGGGGGATAGAGAATACAATGAAGGGGCTGAATTAGGTAATCATTAAGATAATTTTCCACTCTAAATTCTATGATTTAAAGCACTTGAGATATAAGGGAAACAATTAATCCATCCATTTTAAAGGGAGCATGGCATAGAGGAAAAAACCTGGGGTTGGGAGTGAGTGTATCTGTGTGCTAGTCCTGGATTTGCATCTAATTATCTAGGTGACCTTGGGTGAGTCACTTAATATCATTGGGTCAAAATTTTCTTTTCTATAAAATGAAGGGCATGGACTAAGTGTGTAATAGGCTGCCTCTGGAAGTGTTGAGTTCCCCATCATTAGAGACTTTCAGGAAGAAATCGGATGACCCATATTTCAGGGATCTTATAGAGAGAGAGGATTTCTATTCCTTACTAGTTCTAAGTTTCCTTCTCCCTTCTGTCTTTCTCTTCTCTCTCCCTGACTCTCTACATTTCCTTCCAGGTCTGAATTTCTGAGATCTCTATAATTTTTTCCATTTATAACAATATACATTTCTATGTGCAAATCACATCTGTTCAGAGCATGTGGCAGGAAAATAAGGCAATTTAGAATGTCTTGGTGAAAGCTTCTGGAAGATGAAAGGTGAAAGACTAATGCATAAGGCAATTAATAGAGGTAAGAACCACTTCTTCTGTGAGTTGGCATAGTCACCCAATGATAGAGGCGATAGCCTGGCTGGCAGCTGGTTGGCCCAGTTTATAGAGCACTGTGGAGCCAGGGAGACCTGAATTTGAATTCCTCTCAGATACTTTACTAGCTGCGTGGCTCTGGGCTAAGACACTTAACTGCTATGTACCTCAGTTTCCTCATCTGCAAAATGGGGATAATAATAGCACCTATCTCCCAGGGTTGTTGTGAGGATCAAATGAGATATGTTGGTAAAGCGTTTTACAAGTCTTAAAATGCTATATAAATACTAGCTATTATTATTGTTATTAGGTGGCTGGTGGCAATTTTAGTTGAGGAAGTTGTCCTAGTGCATCTGAAAAAGATGTAGACTTGAGTTTATGCTATCTCTCTAAGAATGGAGAAAACAGGTATGTGTGTTTGGGGGTGGGTGGAGATTTGGTCATTGTAGTGAAGGAAGAAGTATAAAAATTTATTAATAAAATGGGAACTGTGTCTTAAATGGAAGGAATAGGACATTAGCAGCATGTTTTCTCAACAGGGTCAGCCATAGACAAAGTTGTGAGATGGTTTGTCTGCAGAGGCCTCCAGCTTTCCTTAGTGCCTACCTTACAGACTCTCCCAGCCATTCCATAGTGCTCCTTCCTTCTCCTTCCCTTTTAAGTTATCTGTTTAATGTTTCCCATTCTTCCCTTATCAAAATTTGCATTATGGAGGGCTTGATAACAGGAAAACTTCCTAAGAATTAGCCTGCCCAAAAATGGGGAGAAGAATCTTTCAATGTTGATCCAATTTATTTTATCAGTGGACACTACAATATAATTCTGGGGACAGGAAGCTAAGGCTGGGGCCAGCTGACAAGGGTGCCACATTAGGACAAATGGGAATGGACTATGGATGGTCTTATTTCTACCTGAGCCTAAACGTCTTTCGGTAAATAGCTCTTGCTTTGAAAGTCTCTCTCGTGTAATAATTTCCAGTGCCTTATAATTGATACCTAATTGTTATTGGATAGAAAGCTAGATTGACATATATAGGTTCAAATTTGTATTTCTTCCCCAAAATCTTCAGTAAAGTCTGCAAATGCACCAGATTTAATTTAGCAAAATGGGTGAGTTTGTTTCTGAAAAATGACATGAATTTTTTATAGCTTTGGGGCTTAATATTGATTTGGTTGATTCAATTTGGCATCTTTTTGACATTCATATATTTTTTATTTAGAAAATAATTATATAATTTGTTTTTCCAATACCTCCATTTGTAGATAAATCCCTACTACTTCCGTATCCAATGAGCCATCACTTGTGATATTGAATAAAAGGAGAGAGGGAAACATGAGCAATGTCTGACATTATATAGATCATTCAATATCCATAATCATCCCACCTCTAATGAAGAAGGGAGGGAGCTGTATGTCTTAAATAATATATAATTGGCAAGTAGCATTTATTAAGTGTCTACTATGTTTCAAGAACAATCCAATGGTTGCAAAGAAAGGCAAAAAAAACAAAACCAAAAAACAACAGCTCTTGCCTTTTAGGGGCTCACAGTCTGGGGTGGGGGCAGTTACCTATGTGTAAATAAGATAACTTCAGGATATATTGAGGATAATTTCAGAGGGAAGGTGCTAAGATTAAGGATTCTTTTCTTCAGTGAGTTTTTGCGCCTCTTTTACAATTTGGACATTTTGATTTTTTAAGGTGTCACTTTTCTCAGTATTTTTTGTGGCTCTTACCAAGCTGCTGATTCTTTGTACATAATTTTCTTGAATTACTCTCATTTCTTTTCCCACTTTTTTGCCTACCTCCCTTATCTCTTTCTTTAACTTTTCCAGGGATTCTTGTTGGATTTGTATCCAATCTGTATTCTCTGAAGCTTTGCTTGTAGTTGTTTTCACACTGTAGTCTTCTGAATTTAATCTTCTCTGTCATTATAGTAGTTTTTTTTAATGGTCAAGATCTTTTTTTTGTTGTGGTTTGCTCATTTTTCTAGCTGTTTTTTTTTTTACTTTGAAATATATGTTAAAGTTAGGATCTGATCACCTGGCTATCAGGAGATGCTATGTTATTGTTTTCAGAACTTGTTCTGGGAGTCTATAAGTTTTCTCTGCTTCCAAGGTGGTGTTATTCTGGGAGAGGTGTGGTCACTGCTCTCATGGTCTATGCTCCAGTCTTTTCCCAGAAAGGACCCATACTCCCCTGTAACTCCAAGAACTATCACTCCTCTCTGCCCTGGAATTGTGACTAGGATCACTACTCCTGAGTAACTGACCACAAGTTCTTCTCTCTAACCTGGAAATGTGACTCAAAACTGTGTAGGGGCAATGGAGTTTCCAAAAAGGAGTTGCTTGATCCTGGACCCAATGTCAGCTCAGAGCCCCCTGTAATCTACTAGAAGTCAGGGACTGGATTTTTTTTTGCTTCTTTTTTATCCTCTGCATTTAGTACAGTACCTGGCACATGGTTAGTGCTTAATAGATGTCCACTGAGTGACCAATTATCTCTCTCAATTTATTGAAGTAAAAGGCCAAAATGATTTCACGTTAAGAGATATTATGCTTGCCCACTGACCTTCCTATGAATTTCCCACTTCTCCTAATTTCCATGTTCACCTTTCTATCCTGCTCTACACCTGTCTCCCATATATACTCAGAAAACTACGTTTTTGTTTTAAAGACCTTTACCTTTGTCAAATATAAGTCATCTCTACCCATCTCTAAGAGGAGTTCTGGAAGGCAGTTATGGTCATATGGTGGTACCTAAAAACAATTAGAGACTTGAGGGTGAAAGAATGAACTTAAAATTATCATTTTCTGAAAGAGTATGAGGAGAAAGACAGCACAAAGCTTTTGGTACTTGGAAGTTTCGAGGTGGTGAAGTGAATAGAGTGCTGGGTATGGAGTCAAGAAGACTCTTCTTTGAAAGTTCACATCTGTCCTCAGATAATTACTAGTTGTGTGACCCTGGGCAAGTCACTTAACCCTGTTTGCCTCAGTTTCATCATCTATAGAATAAGCTAGAGAAAGGAATGGCAAACTACTCTAGCATCTTTGCCGAGAAAACCTCAAATGGGGTCACAGAGTCAGACCCAACAGAACAATCAAGATGTGTGTGTGGGGGGGGCTTATTTATGATTTCCAAGCAGTAAGGAACTGTCAGACTATTTCATAATTTAAGGTTTCATTGGGTTCACCAAATAAAATCTAAATGTCTCTGCTTACCATAGGTAACCTTATAGATAGCTAACACGATGTAATAAAGATTTGGCCTCAGAATCAACAGGATCTGGTTCAAGTCCCTCCTTTGATCACACTGGCTGTGTGATGCTCAACAAGTCTGTAACCTCTTAGAGTCCCGGGCTACTCTTTATAGTTTACACATTGCAGAGAAGGAGCCAACCTGCATTGGTAGAGGGAAGCCCCTCATACAAGAGTTCCTTATACCAATGAAATCCCAGATCTAGTTCCTATCCTTATATTTAGTTTTTTTTTTTTTTTTTTGCTTTTTGGAGGGTAGTTGGGTTAAATGACTTGCTCAAGGTCACATGGCTAGATTTTTTTTTGGGGGGGGGTTAAATGTCTGAGGTTGGATTTGAACTCAGGTCCTCCTGACTCCAGGGCCTGTGCTCTATTCATTACACCCCCTAGCCGCCCCCAATATATTTAGAATTTTTAAATTCTGATTTCTCTTTTCACCCTCTCTCTTCCTTCCCCCTCCTCACCCCAAACATATACAACATGTATTTTTTCAAAAAGATTTTTACTTTTGTCCCTCTATGTTCTTAGGGACTTTTAAAAATGAATTTTTCCATATATGTGAAAGAAGCCTCTTTTGAGAATGTGGGTACTTTTTCAGGGGCTAGTGAATGTGTATTTGTATTTTCCTTATGAGAGAATATAATTAATATCAATATGCTATTGTGAATATTAGCACAAAATTTGATCTCCTGACACTTTTCACTTTCCCCATGACTTCTCTACCCCACCCTCAACCATGCCCCATCTAAGAGTGCTCTACTACTGTGCTTCTCAGGCAACTATATTAGTAAGCCACTGGTTCTCTGGCTCAAATTGGTCCTAAGCTGAATGTAACAGGAGAGCAAATTTCTGTTTATTTAAGCAAAAATTAAGGGCATATGCTTCCTGGAAATGGTAAGAGCACATCTTTTGCTAAGGGTCATAAATTAATCATTAGCTCATATTGTTAGAGTGAAAAATGACTTCCTAATGACCATAAATCCTTAGAGCTTGCCATATAATTGTCTTCATTTTAATTTTATCCCTCAAAATACAATACTTTGCATCCTGTGGGCACTCAATTAATATTGATAGAATTGGATTTATTTAAGTCACTGTCTCACAAACAGTAACTCTGCTTGTACATGAGAGAGAATAGCCAGAGGGAGGTCAATATCATGGGCACAGGAGCACAGGTCAGTGACTTGCAGAGCTACAGCTAGAGATCATTGGTGAGGGTTCAGCCGGTCACCCAGCTGGCTCCAGCTATCATTAAATAATACCCTCTTCTAGGAGAGGCAGCAAAATGTAGTGAATAGAGGGTTACACTCAGAATCAAGAAGAATGGGCTTCATGTCCTCCTCTGACACCTATGAGCTTTGAGACCAGTGGGCAAGTCCCTTAACTTCTTAATGCCTCATTGACTTTCCAACCATCCAAAATTATAAGTTATAGAGGAATTGCTGATGCAATGCATAAGTAGAGGGAGTTCCCATGCTGGGAGTTGCCTACATTGGTGAAGTTACAGGTCAGGACCCAAACCAAAACGAATTCATCAATGTAGAACCTTTGAAACCCACATCATGTGATTACACCTTACTCTCCAAACCTTGCTACTGGTACAAGGTCCACAGGGAGGAATTGAAGCCCAGAGAGATTCACTGTGGGGTTGGCCTTACCTTGACTCCACTCTACTTGTTTCTTTCCCTTCTGTAAGGGGAGCAATAACGATTGATCAGATGTTCATGTAGCCCTCCCAATGAATCAATTGCCCCAAGAAGCACCTGGAGAACAGAATCCTAGATTGTTGCCAATGGCAGAAGTGTGAGTGTAAAAGCAGAGACAACAGGAGCTGGCCTGGTTCCTCAGATCCTGTGTGTACCTTGATCTTGACCCTTTAGGACACATGATTAGAAAAGTCCATGGGAATAGATTTGTTAATTCCCTTACTGGGGATATTTGCACAATGCTAATATTGGGGACATTTCCTCATTCCCAGTGGGAGGAAATGATAGGAACCTAAATTAGTTTTCAGAACTCCTGGGTTTAGGACATGCCTACTCTGTGACCTTGGACAAATCATTTAATTCCATCTGACTCGGTTTCCTCATCTATAAAAATGAACTGGAGAAGGAAATGGCAAAGCCTTCCAGTACCTTTGCCAGGAAATTCCAACTGAAGTCATGAAGAGTTGGACATGACTGAAACAACTCAACAACAACAGGATGTTCAGGGCTGCCGAGGTCAATGAAGACTCCTGGGTAAGTAGTCCATGTGGCAACTGATTTAGCATCTACTCAATATTAGTCCTTTGCTTTAACTATTCTGGTAATGAATAAAAGAACAATATGAAGTTAAGTCACACTAATGTGTGTCATCTCCATGATAATATGTTCACAGTTAAGTTTCATTGAAATGTAGCATGAGAGAAAGATAGCAAAGTTTTCCCAATGCATGAGGGTTATAGCCAAGGGATCAGCTCCATAAATGCATTTAGTCCCTTCCTTTATCCCCTCATCATTAGTAAAATGATCCAGGTCACCCATAAAGGGTGTGGGATGTGGGAGTCTCCTACTCTCTGAGAATCATAGAGAGATTGATATTTCTCCCCTTGTTATTTCCTGGTATTGGGAGGAGCCCATAACCACCTGGGACTATTTAGTACCTGGTTCTTATTGTTAAATATGATAAGGCTAGTGGCCTGCACTCTCCCTTGATGGATTAACGTGGTATATAAGAAAGAGCTTCCAAGAAAGTTATTGCATACAAGCCATGTTCAGACCTGCATAGCCCTAAATCTGGGACACTGACTGAAGATCAATCTGAGCCTCACAGGAAAAAAGAACACAAACAAAATGAAGACTGTCCTTGTGACTTCTCATGGGCAAAAGCTTGACAAGTCTGGTTTTTAGGCAGCCCTGGTTCTTCCCCCTTTATTTCTGGGGTGACATCTTTTGGGGAAGAGCTAAACAAATCATGCTGCAGGAATGTAGAGGGATATTATTGCTGCATAAGAAACATAAAGACTTCAGAGAATGGGAAGACAAATGAACCAAAGTGAAATTCAATAAGCAGAATAAGGAAAATTATACACAACGATTAAAACAACATAAAGAAATTTTTTTGAGGGGGGAAGGCAAGGCAATTGAACTTAAGTGACTTGCCCAAGGTCACATAGCTAGTTACGTATCAAGTGTCTGATGCCAGATTTGAACTCAGGTCCTCCCAATTCCAGGGCCAGTGCTCTATTCACTGTGCCACCTAGCCGACCCAATAAGTTAAAAAAAAAAAAGACTAAACTGAACAGTATCCAAATACAAATATCTTTTTCAGACTAGACACCCTTCATTCCCTAAGCTGTTTTTCAAGACCTACTTTCCAGATAGTTTCTCATCCTGGCTATATTATTGATTGTCAGTATCCATCTTAAAATATAACCCTAAAAGCTTCCCACAGTCCTCCAGATGAGATCTGGCCAATTCAATGTAAACTATAACTCTTTTCATGTCTATTCTATGTGGCCCTTGTGTATACTTATTTATATCTATGCTGTCTCTTCTGGTATAAGTTCCTTGAGGGCAGGAACCTTTTTAAAAAAATATTTCTTTAGGGGTGGCTAGGTGGTACAGTGAATAGAGGGCCAGCCCTGGAGTCAGGAGGACCTGAGTTCAAATCCAGCCTCAGACACAACACAAAAACTAGCTGTATGACCTTGGGCAAGTCACTTAAACCCAATTGCCCTCCAAAAAGAAAAAAAATTTTCTTTGTATTGTAGTGCTTAGTACATAAATAAGAATAAAGTAAATTCTTGTTGATTGATTGATGAATGTGAATTGATTAATGTGAAGGCTAAAGGAAATTTTTTATTTTCAAAATTTGGGGGTAGAGAAGGAAGAGGGAAAGTTCAGAGGAAGGTCAGGGAATTTTTCCTGCAGAAAATGAGCTTTTAAGAGTGTGTAAAAGTTCAACAGAAAAAGATAGAGGAGGACATCTTCAATATAGGGAAAAACCTGAGTAAATCAAGGCAGAGAAGCCATGCTTCTTAGGCTTCTATTTAAAATACCCTCATTCTATTTTTGGCACATATTGAAATGCTCATGGACAACTAAAATCCACAGGTCTTTTTCATCTGACTTGTCAAATATTTCCTGTCTTATACATGTGTAGTTGTTTTTTTTTTAAATCAAATATAAGGCTTGACACATATTTTTAAACATTTTGTCTAATTGATTTGGTTCAGTGTCCCAGACTATCAAAATTGAACCTGGATTCTATTGCAAATGACTGAATCCTCTCTCTCCTATGGGCCAAGAACTGGGAAGGTATGAGTTAACCCCACCAGGCTCTCACCACATAGGCCAGGATTATTACAAGTGAGGAGATTGTGGTGCAGACCCAGGGCACTCTGTATTAACATTGCCCTCAGGTAGGTTGATCTGGGACCCAATTATGGGTCCTTTGGGCAAAAGAAGCATGAAAGTCATTTGTGAGACTTTGGTGGAGAGCTTCTGAGACCCCAGAGAAGCTCCTGGATGACTGCTTTTTTAACCTTACTGGTGGCTTTTTATTTGGTTTTATTCTCTGGACAGTTTTCAAACGGCTTTGAGAATTACATCTACCCAAGGGTATTAGAATGATAGCATTTTTTAGTAAAAGAAGTGTTTGTTTAAACCCTCTGGCTCTGAATGGCTCATAGTATCCTGGCACCTTCCCATGAATTGGATGAGCAAAAATAGTCTCGTATGTCTTAATCCAGATAACTAATAAATCTTACGAAGGGCAACACAGCAAGCACAGAGCCCTGTGGTTTATCAGTGGAGATTTTCTCCTAAGTTGACATAGACAAACTAATCAATACTCTTTGGGTACAACATGTTGTCCAACCATCTGTGAGTTTGCCTGTTGTTACCAATGGACCAGCCTGCATCTCTCTGTCTTGTCTGATCATAGGACTTATAGCTGACAGAAACCTTAGAGAACATCTAGTCTACTTCCCTCATTTTACAAATGAAGAAACTGAAGCCCTAAGAAGTGAAAGGACTGGAGGGTGGCTAGGTGGTGCAGTGAATAGAGCACCAGTCCTGGAGTCAGGAGGACCTGAGTTCAAATACATCCTCAGACACTTAACACAAAAACTAGCTGTGTGACCTTGAGCAAGCCATTTAACCTAAATTGCCTTGCCTTCCCCAATGCCAAAAAAAAAAAGCAAAAAAAAAAAAAAAAGCAAGGGTCCTGATCATGATCTTAAACAAAGCAAAAGCAAAAATAGACCTAATTTAAAAAGATAATCAGAGAAACTACATTTTGCTAAAAGGCACCATAGACAATGGAGTAGTATCAAAAATTTTGACAGCAAATTTCTCTGATAAAGGCCTTTTTTAATCTTATATATGGAACTGAATTAAATTATTAAAATAAGAGCCACTCCCCCAATTGATAAATGGTCAAAGGATATGAATAGGAAATGTTCAGAAAAAGAAATCAGAATTATTTATGATTATATGAAAAAATGTTATAAATCAATATTGATTAGAGAAATGCAGGGTAAAGCAACTCTGAGATACCACCTCACACCTATTAGAAATAACAAATGCTGGAGGGAATGAGGGTAAATAAGTCCATTAATGAACTGTTGGAGTTGTGAACCAGTCCAGCCATTCCAGACATCAGTTTGGAACTATGCCCAGAGGTCTATAGAACTGTGCACACCTTTTGACCCAGCAGTACGCCAAGGAGAGCAAGGATAAAGGGAAAGGACCTATATGTACAAGTATATTTGTAGGAGCTCTTTTCTGTGCTAGCAAAAATAAAATTGGGAATTGAAGGGGATACCTATCAATTGGGGAATGGCTGAACAAGTTGTAGCATATCACTGTAATGGAGTCCTTTTGTGGTATAAGAAATGACCGGGGGCATAGTTTCAGGAAAACATGGGGAGACATATATGAACTGATACAGGATGAAATAATCAGAATCAGAAGATCAATGTATTAAGTAACAGCAATATTGTAATAGTGATTGACTATGAAGGATTTAGCTACTCTGATGGGTGCAACGATCCAAACCAATTCCAAAGAACTTATGGTGAAAAATACAATCTGTCTCCAGAGAGAGAACTGCTGAATTTCGAGTGCAAATTGAAGTATAATTTTCTCACTTTATTTTCCTTGCTTTTTTGTGATATGGCTAATATAGAAATATGTTTTACATGATTTGACATATATAATTGATAATCATGTTGCTTGCCTTCTTAGTGGGTAGGTGAGGGGAGGGAGGGAAAAATTTGAAACTCAAAATGTTTAAAAAGTATTAAAATAAATAATAAATTGGAAAAAAACTTTAAAAAATAAACTCCTCTTCCTTAAGAAAAAAAAAAATAAGATGAGGCGTATTTGGCAACCTGGCCAACTCCATTAATAGTGAATATGTCACTGGGAAGCTGGCTTCCAATCTCTAGCTTGTGGTTTTATCATGATGAAGGTACTCTACCATCCTGCAGTCTATGTCCTGTCTTTCCGGGACTCTAATTTGTATCCATGAAACTTTGTTCAGTTTCTCCTTTCAGCGAATTCATACTTATTTTTCCTCAGGGGAACACAATAGTGCATAATAGCTACAGAGAATACAGGCAGACTGTGAAATCGTCTAATTTAGAACGAGAGATTTTTGACAATAAGTAACCTTGAGCTAAATGCTTCCAATGTGATCAGAACTAGGGTTTCATTTCACTGCTGTTTAGTCATCATGAATCAAAGGAGATAAAGCTATACAAGAACTTTATCAGAATGGGGTGAGTAGAAGAGAGTAATATCTTCATATTTTGATGGACACAGTTTGGGGGTCTTCTTGGGTACATGGCTAATGGACACAAGAGGTCACCTCCTCTAAGTCCTCTGCTTACCTGAGAGGCAAGTGTGATGTTGTGGATAGAGGGCAAGACCAGGAGTTAGGGAGACATGGGTCTGAATCCTGCCTCAAACAGTTATTGGCTGGCAAATCACTCTAATCTCACTGAGCCTCCATTTCCTCATATATTACTTCTCTGTGTAACCTCCTGCATTTGAACCTATTATCTTTTGTTTCTAGAAGAGTTGCTCTCAGTGATGGCTGAAGGGAGTTTCAGGGTCAAATTACACATGTTGAGGTCCTTAAACTATGCCAGGATATGGAAGTTCTTTTATTATATGACTATTTCTTAGGTATTTTAGAAGACCCTCTCACACATATTCAGGCCCTAAGCTACAACTTGCATGCAAATCAAAAAGAGATTATCAGAGATAATCTGAGAATAATATATAATATTATTTTATATATAATATTAATTAATAATTAATAATAATGATAAACCTAACATTTATTAAAAATAAATAAAAAATAAAATTTAAAAATAAACCTAAAATTAATATAATATTAATAATCCCAGACTTTTATAATGAATTTGCTTCATTTAGCTTCTTCTGAATAACATAGGTTATGCTCCCAATACACACACACACACACACACACACACACACACACACACACACACACACGTCTTTATTCCATCACTAGATTCTATGGAAGAGAATCTCTCTCTCTCTTTCTCTCTCTCTCTCTCTCTCTGTCTCTCTCCCTCTCCCTCCTTCTCTCTCTTTCCCTCTCTCTCCCTCTCTTCCTCTCTCTCTTTCTCTGTCATACACACACATACATACACACATAATGGAGAAAATCTACAAAGGATCCCATATATGTTTAAGGTTATAATTGTAATAATAACATTTTTCAAGGGAAAATCTGGAACCCATTTTCAAACATCTACTGGACTTAAAAAATTTATCATTATTAGTTCAGTTTACAAAATGGAAATTTTATGAAAACTATTTCTTTTTCCCCTCTCTCCATAGCTTTTCCTTCTTTGTTCTAGCACTAGAAAAATAAGATTATTTCTAATTGCCATGTAGCTAGTTATCTTTTCATATTGTGACTTCATACTCTTCTGTAAAAAAGGATTTGTAGAATGATTATGTTCCCTGCAACAAACAGAAACTCTAGAAGACATCTCATTATGCACTTGAGAAAGCATCCTCATCATGATAGTGATATCCAGTTTTACCTCTATGCTAAAAGAGTTTTGAAAAAGAACCCTAGTGCACAGAGGAGAGAGAATTTAAGAGATTGCCTGAGTGAATATGAACAGTCAGGGGGCACTTTATACTCCATTACAAAATTGCATTGTTTGGATGGATTACAAGGCAGGCAGAAAAAGGACAAAGTAGAACCAATTCAGTGTCCTAGGATTGTGCCTACAGTCATGAGAAGTGGTCTTACCAAAAAAGCCTGTAAAATCCTGTCCTTGGAGAGGCAATAAGATGGTCTCATTTTAATTTGTGGATGGCCGTATATGTAGAAAAAAATACAGAGACTTTCTCCATGCTTTCCCACTGTCGATGCTTATTTAGACTCTTGGTTTAAAGCCCATTCTCCATATAAATCTTGACTTAATAAGACATACATTTTAAAAAATGTTATCAATATCTCTCCTTTATCCCTGCAGGTCTGTTTGAATCTTGAATCCCTCCTGCTGGGCCTCAGCACTAGGAGCAATAAGAGTGGCTTTAGTGGGAACATTTTCAAAGCAGCTGGAGATGAGATGATGCAAATGAAAAAAAAATACATTAAAGAAAAGAACTTGACAGTTAAAAACAACAAAATCATGAATGTATTTATGTTGCTAGTAATGCAGTCATTGAAATACGTTTAGGCATTTTCTTCTGCTATGCTTTAAATTTTCCAAAGTCCATTAAAAAACATATCCGATATTTGTAGTGGGTATACATTTGTATATGAATATGTATCACCTGGTCAGGTGCCCATGGATGTGGCGGGTATCAGAAATGTGAATAGAGCTGTGCCAGTGAGTGAAATCAAGGTAGATTTACATCCTCAAAGAAATCTCTTTTTCAGGAGATGCATGGACTTTTACAGTTGAGGAGACAAACAGAGGTTAAGTGACTTGCATAGGGTCACACAACTAGTAAGGCAAAATTTGATTTCAGGTCTTCCTGACTTTAGGCCCAGAACTCTATCCACTATACTATCTATCTGCCTCTGCATGCTGTAGACTGGTATCTCTTGTTGGGATCTTAATGGGAATAAACATTTTTTGTTGTTGTTTAGGCACTACTAACAGGCATATCTATGAAATACATGTTTTTATTGAAATGAAAATTTCCACCTCTCTTTTTTGACTTGTGATTCAGATTATTTTTAAAATAAGCATAAAATGGGTTTAGAGCTTCAGGGTTAGTTATTTCTTATATATTTAGAAGCCTTGGAATTAGGTTTCAAAAATCTTTCTGCCTCAAAAATCCCATTTGACCCACTTAATTTAGGATGGCCCCACATACATTTCAAATCCCAGTCCATTTCCCTTGCCTGTCATCACTTCTTTCACTGACTTCCATTTTATAAAGTTAAAAGAATAAGGGTATTCTATTCACCCTTATTTTTAAATGAAAAGGGCAAATTCAGTCAAACAAAATTATTCTGAAAATTATATTGAATACAGAAGTTTAGAAGCCTGTTTGAATAAATTCTACCACTGACAAAAATTCAAACCACATTCTAGATATAGCTTTAGAATTCCTTCCAAAATAGAGATTCCCCCCTAAATTTTTTTTTTAAAAAGACAGAAGGCAGAGTTTGGAAGTATATTAGAATAATACAATAATTATTCTTTTTTTAAAAAGCAATTGGGTTTAAGTAACTTGTTCAAGGTTACAGGGCTAGTTATTTATGTGTGGGTGCTAAGTAACTGAGGTCGGAACCGATCCCAGGTCCTCCGAACTCTGGGGCTGATGCTCTTACTCGCTGCACCACCTATCTTCCCCTTAGAATAATTATTCTAAGCAGGAAGGACTTTAGTTATTATCTTATTTTACCATCTCATATTTATTAGACCTAGCTTTAAAAAAAATGATCACTGATATTTATAAAGTTTCTTTTCTCATATCCCCTAAATTTCTCCTCTCTATCCCATTGCAATAAGGAAAAGAAGTCAATCTCTTGATTCCAAGTTCAGTATTCTTTCCACCACACCAAAGTACCTCTTTTAGAATCTATCGATTCAGTTGTTGCTCAGTCCTTTCAGTGGTGAAGGACTCTCCATGGCTCCATTTGGGGTTTTCTTGGCAGAGATACTGGAGTATTTTGCCATTTCCTTCTCCTGCTCATTTTACAGATGAGGTAACTGAAGCAAACAGGGTTAAGTGGCTTGTCCAGGGTCACACAGGTAGTGTCTGAATACACAGTTTTACTCATGAAGAGGAGTCTTCCTGACTCCAGACCTGGTGCTCTATCTGTGGGACCATCTAAATGCCTATTATTTCATAGCTTTGTATTTCAAAATACGAAAGGAAAAGTGGTAAAGCAGATAGGAAACTCACCTTGGAGTCAGAAAGAGCTGTTTAAGTTTCACCTCAGATACATTGTATCTTTATACATATTATACACACACACACACACACACACACACACATATGATCTTAAACAAGTCATTTAATCAGATGAGATAATATTTGTAAAGCACTTAACACAGTGCCTAGCACACAATAAGAGCTTAATAAATGTTTGTTCCCTTGCCTGGCTTAGCCTTTCAGTAGCGTAGGCAACTAAGTTGCAGAAGAGCTACCAATTTCACTATGACAAAATTTCATAGGTAGCCTCTTATACTAATGAAATTAAAGGTTAGAGTGAAGAAAGGAGGAAGGAAGGGAGGAATTCAAAATAGAATATTTTAAAATAACTGGATGGAAAATTCTTTGGCATTCACTAATCTATATAAATAGAGGATACAAAGTAGCTACTCACCAGCAAAATTTTAACTTTAAACTACCAACACTTCAGTCTTTATTTTTTAAATTTTATTTTTTAAACCTCTACACACTTCAGAATCAATCTGTGGTCCTTCAATGTCTTAGAAAATCATCTGCCTACTCTTTCTTTTGACACAGATTTCTCCTTCAAACAACTACGTATTCTGCTACACTAACTTAAAACCTGACAAAATTAATTCACAGAATTTACTCTTCCAACTAAAACCTCCTTTCTTAAGAGCTCATCATTTTTATGAAATATCTCAGATGGTATGATCACCAATAATGCAAACTAAACCCCCTTCATCAGTACACCAGGGTCTAGGGCACTCCTGATTCCCACCCAGTTAGTCCCTTTTAAATAAGTCTCTTTCCCAACTTTCCATTTTCAGGGTGGCTGAGTAATTGTTGAAGCAACCAATTCTTTCATGTTCACATTTGTTCCTTAGAGTAGTGAGACATAGTTCCCTTTGTAGATTTCTTTTTGACACACACACATATCTATATCTAATCTATATCCCTATCTGTATCTGTATCATCTATCTAATCTATCTATCTATCTATCTATCTATCTATCTATCTATCTATCTACCTACCTACCTACCTACCTACTATCTATCTATCAATCAACATATTTTAAAATTCAGGGATTTGTTTTTTTTTTATAGTTGTATCTGTTCATTTAATTTTAAATAAACTTAGAATATGTGGCTAGGTGGTTCAGTGGACAGAGCACTGGACCTGGAGTCAGAAAACTTGAATTTAAATCTGGTCTTAGACACTGACTAGCTGTGTGACTCTCAGCAAGTCACTTAAACTCTGTTTGCCTTAATTTACTGGAGGGCCAGGTAGGTGGCACAGTGGATAGAATGTTGGCATGAAGTCAGGAAAAATCATCTTCTTGAGTCCAAATCTGTCCTCAGACACTTGCTATCTGTGAGACCTTGGGCAAGTCACTTAACTTTATTTGCCTCAGTTTCCTCATGTGCAAAATGAACTGGAGAAGGAAACAGTAAACCACTCTACTATCTTTGCCAAGAAAACCCCCCAGTGGGTCATGAAGAGTTGGACATAACTGAAATACGATTGAATAGCAACAAACTCAGAATGATTACTAATATTAGATTTTGAGTTCCTCCATTAGGTTGTAAGCTCCTTGAGGGCAGCTTAACACAGAGTCCGGCACATAGCAGAGATTGATATTACATTATTCCCCAGAGGCAGTGTAGTCTAGTCAATGGTCTTTGAGGTTTGTGTGCTGTATCTGACAGACTTGTGGTCACGGGCAAGTTAACCTAGTTCTTAGTGCCTCAGGATACTCTCAAAGATTCTGAGAAAGGTAGCCTAGGGCAGGAGGAAGAATTTGGAGTCATATGACCTGGGTTCATAGGAGGTATTGAGGTATAGAGGTATAGTGCTTAAGATATCATCTATGCTAGGGGTTCTTAACTTTTTTTGCATATTGGACTTTGGCAGCCTGGTGAAATCTATAGCCTTTCTCAAAATGATATAAAATATCACAACATGACTAATATGGTAATATGTTTTGCAAGATTGAACATGTGTGACCCATATCAAATTGTTTACCATCGGGGGTGGGGGGGAGGGAAGGAAGAGAGGAAAAAAGGGAGAAATTTGGAACTCAAATTTTAAAAAAAATGTTAAAATTATTTTTACACGTAAGTGGGGTAAAAATAAAGTACTTTTAAAATATAAAGGAAAATACAAAAGAAACCAATTATATTTAAATAGTTATAGGAATTTTAAAAAATCACAGACCTTAGGATAAGAATAGCTGATGTGGTCCAATCTTTCACTTTCCAGATAGAGAACCTTAGAGAGGAGAAATAACTTTCCCAACCTCACACAGGGTCTTAGTTTTTCCTTTTGAATGAGGAAGTTGAACATCATGAGCTCCTGGAGTTTCTTCTAGCTCTAAATCCATGATCATAAAAAGTTATAGAATAGGTGCTGATCTGCATTAGTAGTGGTAATTTCCACACAGGTAGTTACCCATATTGATGGAATCACAGATTCAAAAGTAATTACTGAACCAAAAGTAATATCCCCTTATTTTATTTGAAACCCTCCCGATGCACCAGCAACAAATACAAAAGTTGGCAAATGCTTAAGTTGTTCTCTGAGGCAGTCAACAAATAGTGCTGAAGTCAGGATGACCGAAGCTCAGAACACAGATGCTGGGAAGGTTCTAGGGCTTAGGTTTCCAAGCCAACAAAGCAGTCAATATGATGAAATTAGTGAAATCATTGGTCAAAACTAATTGTTTGACCTTGTAAAAATTAAACAACTTCTTGATGAGCTGAATCATCGACTTAACAGTGGTTGATTGTTTTGGTTTTGGGCAGCATGATATTCAAGTTACTGAAGGTCAGTATATGAAAGTCATAGGTCACTTAATATTCTTTAAATTTTATATGCTTCTCCAAATTGATACAGAGGTGGAAAAAAATGTACTTTAACTCTTCCAGGATGAAGTATAGGTCACTGATATTTAAAATTCTCACCACTAACTATTTAAAAATAAGCATCTGACTATATCAATGTGTGAAGGGGGTAATGGAAGTGCAGGGGTGGGGGCTGAGCAATTTGATGGGTCCCCATATTCATCTTTTTGACATTACAGGAAGTGGAGAATGTCTCTTCCGGTGGAGGTAGAAGTGAAGACACGTGGGATTCCTCTGATTGGTCCTCAGGGACTAAGGTTATCTCCAAGATAATCGTTGAATGAGAATCAGGGGGCACAGACCCTTGTTAGGAATCCATTTACTTCAACGTGGCTCATAAAAAGCAAGCTGTAAAATGCCTCCCCCTCTTTTTTTCTCCTTTGTGCTTCCAGATAGGAGCTTAATAGGTGAGGAGGGGGGAAGATTTTTTCTTTTCTTCTCTTCCTCCCCCCACCTCCAATAATGATGACTAATAGTTGAAGCATATAGCAAGTTGCCTATGCTTGCTCAAGTAATCCTGAGAAGGCAATTCTAGACCTCTAGTTCCTGACCTTTATTTACCTTTCTGTTTCCATTTCAGATCAGGAAGAAGAATTCCTAAGAATGGATTTTCCATGCAGGATTAAGAAGCACCAAGAGATTGAGAGCTCCTTAGCTTTGAGCAGCCTGGAACTAGACTCCCAAAGGGAGGAGATTCCCTTAACAGAGTACCAGATGAAGAAGGAAGACAATCCACACCGGAGAATTGCCCATGGGGCAAGACTGTTCCAATGTGTGGGCAAAAAGCTAAAGAGAAAAATTGACCCTTTTGGGCACTGATCTCCAGGACTAAACCTGGTATATATGGGCTCAGAGTCACTGCACTAGATCAGCTATCAGCACAATGGGTAGAGTGCTGGACTGGGAGTCAGGAAATCTTGCTATGTTTCCCTCCCTGGGCAGGTCATAAAACCCTTGCTGTGCCTCAGTTTCTTCATCTGTAAAGTGGGGCTAATAATAGTTCTGTTATCAAGGTTATTAAGAATATTAAATGAATTACTATGTAAAGTGCTTGCAAACTCCTAGCGATTGGTCTTAGCAGAATATTGACTTAGAACACCAATGCAACTACTTGAAAATATTTTTGTTAATGGGATGAAATGGTTATTTTGGCCACAGAACAGCCAGTAACTGATTTGAAATATATTTCCACAAAATTGGTAAACTTCTTTACAGAATTGAATGAGTTGACCCATTGTCTTAGTACTATTTGGCTCTTAAATCGTATAGCCCATCTCTTATTTCTTCAGTTGCACTCTCTGCCTAATAACTGCCAAGTCACTTAACTTCTAAGTCCCCCAGTTAACATAGAGAAAATTTGTCAAGATTCCAAGAACTCAGAAAATGACCCAGTGAGACTGTTTGGAATAAAGAGTGTGTGTAGGGCAATCATACTCAATAGATGTAAAGCACTGTCATGTCTGACTTTTGCCTAGTCCGAACCCTTTGACTGCTAGGCAGAAAGTAAACATAATTCTACAGCTCAAGAACCCCCTTTTAGGGGATGGACTGCTTTCTGCAAGAAGGGGGAATAATGGGATTTATAACTAGAAAAGAAAAAGCTTAGAGATCATCTAGTTTAGTTATATTTATTTATTATTACTTTTTTTTTTGTATTTTTTGCTTTTTGGAGGGCAGTTAGGGTTAAGTGACTTGCCCAAGGTCACACAGATAGTTTTTGTGTTGTGTCTGAGGACAAATTTGAACTCAGGTGCTCCTAGTTTAGTTATATTTAGAGGTTACAACTTGAGGTCTCCTAAAAGAGGTCTGTGGATATATTTCAGAAAGTTCATGAACTTGGAGGTAGAAAAACAATTACTACCTAACCTCTAACGGAAATTTAGCATTTCTTGTAATTATTTTAAAATACGATTGTGAGAAGAGGTCCATAAATTTCAATAGACCCCAAAGGGGTCCATGACACAGAAAAAGTTAAAGGACTTGATCTGGTCCAATCATCTCATTCTATTGATGAGGAAAATGAGATTTGGAGAGTTTAAGTTGTCCAAAGACATACAAATCGTAGGTGGTAGTAAAAGTGGGACTCATCTGGATCCTCTGACTCCAAAGATAGCACTCTTTGCCCTCTGCAGGGCTCTCAGTTCAATTTTATTGGTCTGTGGCTGTTCCTTGAGGAGGCATCTTGAGATTAAGTCACTTTGAGAATGGAGAATCTTCTTAATGGTTTGCACAACCCATATTGATGTCACCTTTTTTGTGGCTTGTAACTTAGCTTTGTGAAGCTAAGAGGCACAGTGGATAGAGTGCTGGACCTGGAATCAGGAGGACTAATCTTCCTGAATTCAAATCCGGTCTCAGACACTTACTAGCTGTGTGACCCTGGACAAGTCACTTAACCCTATTTGCCTCAGTTTCCTCATCTATAAAATGAGCTGGAGAAGGAAACAGCAAACCACTATGGTTTCTCTGTCAAAAAAACAAACAAACAAACAAACCAAAACTCAAATGGCGTAAAAAAGAGTTGAAAACAACTGAACAACAATAATAACAACTTATCTTACTATAGCTCAATACTTGTTCAGCCTTTTAGTTGAAGGCTATTCCTTCTTCCCTGCCTTCCCTTCCTCCTCACTCTGTCTTTGCTTCCCTCCCTCTCTCTCTTTCTCCTTTCCTTCCTTCCTTCCTTCCTTCCTTCCTTCCTTCCTTCCTTCCTTCCTTCCTTCCTTCCATCCCCTCTTCCTTTCTCTCTTCCTACCTTCTTTACTGCATTCCAAAATCACATACTATAACTATGTGCCATTTGGATGCTGGGCACACAAAGACAAAAACAAGACAGACCACTCTCTTCAAAGAGCCCCATTTGATTGATGTAATCAACATGCACAGATATGAGTAAAAACAAAACCTATAAAAAGCAAATACAGATTCAGGGCCAGTGGGAGACTGGGAGGGAAACCAGAAAGCTGTCATGTAGGATATAACACTGGTGCTTAGCTTTGAGGAAAGAGAAGGGTTCTGAGAGGGAATGTGATGGAGCATGCTCCCATCATCAGTGACAGCCTGTGCAAAGTTACAGAAAATGGAGATCCAATGGTATGTCTGAGAAAAGTGCAGTAGGCCAGGTTGGCTGCAGTGAAATTTGCTTAGGGAAGTAAGGTTTAGTGAGTTAGGAAAGGTAGGCTGAGGTCAGATTGTGAAGGGGTTTCATTGCCAAAGAGGCAATGATTCCAGAAGGAAGTCACTGAAGCTTTCTTTCTCATCAGACAAGTAACATGGTCAGACCTGTGCATTAGCTGTGTTAATTTGTCAGGTGGTGGAAGATGATTTAGAGAGGGGAGACTGGAGGCAGGGAGACCAATGATAAAAGGACTGCAGTAGCCTTGATTGGAGGTGATGAGGGTTTGCTAACTGACATTTACTAAATCACGTCACCTGACATTGGCCAAGTCATTTAACCTCTCTGGCTCCCCGCTTCCTTTTCTGTTGCTAGATGGTCCCTGTGGTCCCTTCTTTCTCTGGATATGTCAGCCTGTGGGGTTGGATGAGTAGAGAAGAGGATGGTTGTGAATGATGTACAACTCAGAAGGGGAAATCACACATAACCAAATAGCTGAAATTCTAAAAAAAATGTGCCATCTGGAGAGCATGACCATCGGAAGGTAGCAACCAGGGAATTCCAGGAACCCAGCTCCTCCAGGGGTTGAATTCCTATAGCCAGGTGTTTAAACTTTACTATGCACTGTTAAAAAAAGTCCAAGAACAGCTTCTGAAGAGAGGCAGCTTTCCCCTACAAGTGCTATGGGGCTGCTGTGCTGGAGCAAGGACTGCTTTCCTCTAAGGACCATTGCCACATCTTGTCCTGATGAAGTTCCAGGACAGTCACTTGGAAGCACTTCCAGGGACTAGACCCATAGGTTTGCTGAGATCAGAACCTTCCTCCTATATGTCTATTGTTCTTATCGTTCTTCCTTCTTCGTTATCAAAGGAGGGTAATGTCTTGACTTGCGTGCGAATTGGATATAAGTGAGACAGACAGAGGACACCTGATCATGCTTCACATACTTTTGATCCAGGTAATTGAGATCAACATTAACAATCTGTTTTGTGGCTTGGCAGCTGCCACGTTTAAAAAAGAGGGCCCCACCAAGCTATTGAGCCTGATACATGGACAGCCACTGATGGGCCAGCCATGCCAAGCTGCCATCTGTATTCCAGACTGAATGGGGGGTGAGGGAGGGCTAGGAAGAGAGTCCTTGGACTTCATTCTTCTTCTGTTTTCTGAACATCAGACAAGCTTCTCACATTGCAAAATGGGGAAAGAGGGTGGTGGTGGATGTGAATGCATGGGGACAACCTCTCCACTCAACACAGACCTGCAATCACCAGCACTGTAAACAAAAACAGATAAATTGTTCTCTCATTTCCTCACAGCCATAACAAATCAGAGCCTGTTGCATGTATTTACATACTCTTTCTTCCCAGTCAGTTTGAGTATTGTTTCTGGGCTGCTGGTTTGAATGCTAGCAAAGCACTGAACAATTTAAAAGTTTGGGATTAGGGGAGAAGGGACTTGAAAACCTCATTTAGGGTCCTTACTGTCACCAGCCTTCTCTCAACCATCTATACATAGTATGTTTTCTTCCATATAAATGTGTGTTTCAGTGGATAGAGTAATGGACTAGGAGTCAGAAAGATTTGGTTTTTAAAACTTTTTATTTTTTTTAAATGAACAAAAATCTATTTCCTCTTCTACTACCCTCTCCCCATTAAAAAATAAAACACTTGTAACAAATATGCCTAGACAAGCAAAACAAATTCCCACGTGGCCATGTCCAAAATGTGTGTATTTCATTCTGCACCCTGAGTCTATTACATCTCTGTCAGGAGGTGGGGACATGCTTCTTCACAGGTCCTCAAGAATTGTGACCAGTCATTTCATAGATCTGAGTTTTTAAAGAAAAACTGGGTTTAAGTTTCTTCTTCTTCCTTCGGGGGAGGGGGGGGTTGGATGAGAAGGCAAGTGGCATTAAGTGACTAGCCCAGGGTCATACAGGTAGTAAGCATCTGAGGTGAGATTTGAACTCAGGTCCTCCTGATTCCAGCTTCAGTTCTTTATCCATTGAGCCACCTGGCTGCCCCCAAATCCTACCTCTCTGTTCTTATTTGCTCTATGACCTGAGCAAATTCCTTAATCTCTCTGAATCTCAAGAAATTCCTCAAGACCTAGATCAAATATGAGCTGCATTTTTGAAGCCACAGGATCCTTGACCCTTTGGCTTAGAAGTGCCCTGTGTACTTGTGCATACACAGGTATCTGTATTTACTTTGCCTTACTAGTAAATTGAAAGTTTCATTAGGGAAAAAACCATGTGGATCCACTTATAATTCTGTACTTTCCCAAATCTTTGTCATATGTATGACCTTTTTTCTTTTTCTATGAAGAAAATGAAACCTGCCTTATAAAGGTTTGCCTCCCTATATTGAAACTTATATGAGAGGAATCAACATTTTCATTGGTTTTCCTTGAAGTTTGAACTACTGCATCTAAAGGTCAGATAGCTAAAGGAAAACCTGTCTGTGGGAGGGTTGGGAGGGGTCAGGATTAGACTAGACCCTGAAGTCAAGGGCAGGCATCACAAAGGAGGCTAATTTTTTTCCTTTCTTTTTTTTTTATTATGTATGCATGTACACACACACATATATACATACACATATTCATAGATATACATAGACATCACACATGTACACATATACACTCATACACATATATGTAAGACCAAACTATGCTTATTTCCTCTTATCATCTGTTTCTGTAATGGTGGATATCATCTTCCTTTGTAAGTCCAAGTCTTTCCATGTTTTTCTAAATCAATCAGCTCACCATTTCTTATACCACAGCAATATTCCTTTCTGGATTCAAATAGTATTCAAATAGGATCTTTGAGGTTAATTCGGATATTGGTAATAGTCAGAATGACTTGTTTGTTCAAAGTTGTTCTTGAAACAAATTATTGTATACAGTGTTCTCTTGGTTCTGCTCATTTTGCTCTACCCTATGTTATGGAGGTCTTTCCAGGCTTTTCTAGCATCATTGAACTCACCATTTCTCATGGCAGAGTAAGATTCCATTATGAACCACAATTTGTTGAGCCATTCTCTCATTGACAGGCATCCCCACAATCTACCACAAAGAGAGCTGCTATAAATATTTTAGAACATGTAGGTTCTTTTCCATTTTTCCCTAATCATCTTGGGAAACAGACCTTAGAGTGTTATTGCTGGGTTATTTTCAAGACAACTCAGATTCTGAAGTGAAATTTCCAGACATGAGTCTTGGTGAGGTTGGGCTGGGATTAGGGGAAAGAGGATATTAAAATAAACTAACTCAGTCTTTATAATTTGAATGTAAGTTCTTTGTCAGCAGGGATTGTCTCATTCTTTGTACTTGTATCCCCAGTGCCTAGAACAGTGTCTGCCACATGGTAGGTCTGTTGGAAATTGAAATCCATTTGGTAGCCAGGTGTTTATTGAAAATCTAGGCCATCTAACATTTCTTAGATAGTCTGGTTTCTCCTGTAGGGTGAATAAGGATGAATATCAAAATCTGTTTGTAAGACAGATACACAATGTCTTGCACCTGGCTTGTACAATGTATCTATTTTAAATAACATTGTAGTTACCTCTTGAGCAGTTATAAAGCACACATTACATATTGGGCTAAAATGTTCTCTTTTTAAAGGGACCTATTAGCATGTCAGCTCTGACAATGGGGAGAGAACTACTCTCCCCCTCCTCATTTCTTTCCTTTGGTAAAGCAAGGGATATTTGGGATGCCTGTGCTCCCTATTGCACAATAACAAGAGGAGGAACCCTAGATAAAGCAAATGTACTGGGCAACATTTCTTTTGGGAAGCATGGAAAGATAACATCTTCGACGTAAGATGATTGGCCATCTGGATTTTCTGCTCCAAGTCTTGTGTTCTCCAACTGTCAACCAGTCAATCAATGAACACATATTTCGTTGTTCAATCTTTTCAGTTTCGTCTGACTCTGAATGACCCCATTTGGGGTTTTCTTGGCAAGGATACTGGAGTGGTTTGCCATTTCCTTCTCCAGCTCATTTTACAGATGAGGAAACTGAGGCAACCAGGGTTAAATGACTTGGGTCACACAGCTAAGAAATGTCTGAGGCCAGATTCCTGACTCCTGGCTTGGCATTCTATCCAGGGCACCACTGCTGGTATGTTAAATTTAACGTATGTTAAATACTTACTATAGGTAGGCACTGTGCTAAATTCTGGGATTACAGAGAGGTAAAAAAAAAAATAACTACTACCCTCAAGGCACTTACTGTCTAATGGGGGAGACAATAAGCAAATCACATGTAGCAACAAACTATTTACAGGCTAAATATAAAGTCAATAAGAGAAGGTGGTAGAATTAAGAGGGGTTGGGGAAAAATTTTCCTGTAGAAAATGGGATGTCCATTGGGTCTTAAAGGAAGTCGCGGAAGGCAGTAGGCAAATATGAGGAGAGAGAGCATTCCAGGCATGAGGACAGGGGAAACGCCAGGAGTCAGAGATGGAGTATCTTGTTTGTGGACTAGTAAGAGGTCATTGAAACGAAGAATACATATTGGGGGGTAATGTATAAGAAGATTGAAAGGTAGCTGGGGGTTAGGTTATGAGGGACTTTGAATGCCAGAGGATTTTGTATTTGGTCCTGGAGGCAATAGGGAGACACTTGAGTTTATTGAGTGGGCTGGGAGTGGTGTGGTCAGAACTGTGCTTTAGAGAAATTACTTTGATGACTGAATAAAGGATGGTTTGGAGTGGGAGGAGGGGGGAGACTTGAGGCAGGCAGATGAATTTTTGATGGGACCTGGAGTGAGCAGCAGTGTGGTATGGCTGCTGCCAGTACACTGGCTTTGGTGGAAGAGGACCTGAGTTTGAATTCTGGATTTTCTCCTTATTGCCTGTTTGAACTTGCACAAGACATTTCACCTTTATAGGCCTCAGTTTCTCTTTTGTAAAATGGGTTATGGATTATCTTTAAGAGGAAGGTGGATAGTAAGGTTTAGTGGAGTCTCACATTAGGAATCAAAGAACTTGTATTCAAATCCTGGTCCTAGTATGTCACACATTCAGTCCATGAACACTTTTTAAGCACCTACTATGTATCAGGCATTGTACTGAGTGCTGGGGAGACAAAGAAATGCAAAAGACAGTCTTTGCTTTGAACAATGGGTCAGCTACCTGGTATAGATAGAGCACTAACCCTGGAGTCAGAAATACCTGAGTTCAAATCTGGCCTCAGACACTTATTAGCTGTGTGACCCTGGTCAAGTCATTTCACCGTGTTTGCCTCAGTCTCCTTGTCTGTAAAATGAGTTGGAGAAGGAAATGGTCAAACCCCTCTAGTATCTTTGCCAGGAAAAACCCAAATGGGGTCATGAAGAGTTGGACATAACTGAAAAATGGCTGAACAATACACATTCTCTAAGGTAACTTCCAGTTCTAAATCTATGATTCTTTTCCTGCTCTCCAGATTACAGTCTTAGTAATGTATCATTAACTGCTTATAAACATTGGGCAAATTACCTACCCTTTTTGGGCTTCATTTACTCCAACTGTTAAATGAGGGGGTTGAACTGTTACCACAAGTTCTTAATCTCTTTTCCTGTCATGGACCCCTTGTCAGTCTGCTGGTATGGACCCCTTCTCAGTCATAGTTTTCTACTTACCTTCATGACTGGAGGAAATACTAACTTTTAGCGAAAGGTTATTGAAAATAAAGCTTTTATTTCTTTTTTGCCATCCCAGTCGCCATGTCTCTGTACCTCAAGTTAAGACCTCATAGCAGATGGACTTTGAGATAAATTCTCACTCCAAGTTCTAATATTCTCTGATTCTCTGATAGTGTGTAACCCTACAGTGTTCATATGAAAGAAAGAGACAGAGAGAAACAGAGAGAGAGAGAGAGAGAGAGAGAAAGAAAGAAAGAAAGAAAGAAAGAAAGAAAGAAAGAAAGAAAGAAAGAAAGAAAGAAAGAAAGAAAGAAAGAAAGAAAGAAAGAAACTAATTCTCCTCTTGGTAAAAAGGTCAGATAGAATCAAGCTCATCATTTTCACTTTTGGCTCTCCCAGGATACTGGGGAACCCTTCTTTCTCAGTTACTCTTCCTCATTTTCTCACACTCCTTTGATAGAGATTGCTTTCATCTGCCCTCTGCTCCCTGCAGAGATCCTGAATTTCCACTTTTGTTCCCACCACACCTTGTTTTGTTGATTAGGTCACACACGGTCCTTTTAAAACTCAATCAAGCAGTTGAGAGTTAATGTGACTAAGTTTCCTGGATCTAGATAGGGGTGGAGAGGAGGACAGAAATGCTATGTGAATGCAATTGCAATATTTTGAAGTATTCAGCAACTATACCCCATTATAGAATGAGACATTTTCTTAAAAAAAAAAAAGATTATTTCATCTAATTTCATACATTATGAATCATTTTATTAGTCCTTTTTTTTTTCTGAAGCCACATATGTACTTAAGGTCACAAATAGGAATAATAAGCCATAGATTTTCCTTGATAAGATGTATACTCCTTTTGGTTTTTATATTCCCAGTACCTAACACAGGGCTTCTAACATAGAATGCTTTAATAAATACTTAATTTATTGATTTAGAACTGGAATTGACCTCAGAATGCAATCTAGTTCAACCACCTCATTTTATAGATGAACCAGAGAGATTCATAGAGACAGGGATATATATGCTGGTAAATGTTTAACAACTGGTTCTTTGGGGGGGAAATTGTTAGCAATTTCACTTTTAAGTTTAATCTGCCTAATTAACATTTTCTACATCACTTTATTAAGCCCAGTCAAACAACAACAACAAAATCAAAATATTGTTGTTGTAGAGACAATATCAGGTTTATAAGAATATGTTCCCGGTTTGTAGCATTTGCTGATTTCTGAGGGGCGAATGATTACACAGAAAATTTAACAATGGTTCTTTCAAGCAGGAGTGGCTCCAGCACCCCTCTATTCATGGGGATTGTGGATATGGAGTAGGAGGGGACTTCAGATGTCATCCAATCCAACCCCTTCCCTCATTGTACATATGAGAAAACTGTGGCCTAGAAAGGTTAAGTGACTTGTTTAGGGTCACAATGCTAGTGACAGGATCTGAACCCAGTCTCTTTATAGCATCAATTTTTTATGGCATCAAATCTCTTTCTTGGGTTGCCAATGCACTCCTGGTTTGTCCTTGAACGGGAGAGTTGCTCTCCCTCCAGAACATTTCTACTATATCTTGATGAGGCAAACAATGTCTTCTGATGGCTTCTGAAACCATTCTCTGGGTCTCTTCTGTGTTCAAACCTGTGTTTGACTGGGTTTGAATTTTGCTTCTTGAACTTAGTAGCAAGTACTATAGAAGTGTTATTTAGTATTATTATATTCAAATTGGGATGAAGTGTCTTTTTAAAAAAATGACTTTTTATTAATAATTTTGCTATGATGATGATGGTGATGATATCTCACATTTCATGATGCAGTGGAAAGAACATTATGTTTGGAGTCAAAGAATCTGGGTTCAGCTCTTAGAAACTGTGTGACCTTGGGGCAAATCTCATCCACTCAGACCCTCAGTATCACCATCTATAAAATAAAGGGATTGGAATAGATGGCCTCTAGTGTCCTCTCTATCTCCAAGTTCATCCTATCAAGATTTAAGATGTGTCCAGATCTTTACATGCAGTTGATTCTCCCAACTAACTACCCTGTGAGGTAAGTGCTATAATTATCTCTTTTGCAGATGAGAAAACTGAAATGCTTAATTATTTAATTCATTTCAGTGACTTGCCTAGGATCACAAGACTAGCCAACTTGTGAAGCCAAGTTCAACTTCATGTCTTCCTGGCTCCAAGTCCAGAGCTCTATCTACTAAGCAAATTTTCCCCAGGCAAGCTTCCTCTCCTTTTCCCTGCTAAATGTATGCTAAATTTCTCTTAGAGTAAGAATGAGATGTTGCAGTTTTAAAAAGGAAATGCAAATTTACTGATTTCAAAAGCTTGAATGGAATGGCAAATGGAATGCTGTGGAGAAGCTAAGTCAGTTAGCTTCAAAGCTCCTTCCCTGCTCCATACTCTTCCTGAACAGTAAAAGCCACTATATCTAACCCATCCCAGATTCCCACCATGTTTTTCTTGGCTGATATCCTGCTTCCATGGCCTACAATCCTCTCTTTGCCTTCTATTTCTTAGTCTGCAATCAGTAATTCAATCACACTATGGTCACTCTACTGCCCTATGACTCCATCTACTATTGCCGTGTCTGCCCAGACTAAAATACTCTTCACTAGTCACCATTTCCCTTTATGTTTTGTCTCTGTCACCCAATTAGAACATGAGCTCTTTAAGACAGGTATTGTATCTTTTTTGTTTCTATCTTAAGAGTATATATTAAGCATTTAATAATGAAAAAAAATCATTGAATCAATGGCAAGGAAATTTTAATGGATTATTTTTAAGGAAGTAAACATTCTCCCATAACAGAATATTCACCTGAATAATTCAGCATCTTTCTTTGACTGAGGGCTAGAACTTCCCTTAACTACTAGTATGTTTTTCACAGCAAAACCAGGCTATTGTTAGTAATTGTTTCATACTACAAACAAAACCCAGCAGGAAGAGATAGAAGAGAAATTCTACTTAAAACAAAATCAGTATATAAAATACTTGGGAATTTATACCTACCAAGATAAACCCAGGGACTATATGAACACAATTAGAAAATACTTTTCACACAAATAAAGACAGATCTAAACAAAAGGAGAAATATTAATTGCTCATGGGTATGCCAAGTCAATACAGTAAAGATGAGAACCTAAGTTAATTTACTTATTCAGTGTCATACCATTCAAAACTACCAAATAATGATTTTATAAACTAAATTTATCTAGAAGAACAAAAAGTCAAGATATTAAGGGAATCAGTCAGAAAAAAAAAAAGTGACGGAAGAGGGCTTAGCAGTACCAGATTTCAAACTATATTATGAAATGGTAATCATTAAAACAATTTGGAACTGGCTAAGAAATAGAGTTGTAGATCAGTGGGATAGGTTAGGTACATAATACATAGTAGTAAATAACCATAGTAATCAAGTCTTTGATAAACCCAAAGAGCCAAGTTTTGAGAAAAAAAAATTGCTGGGAAAACTCTTAAGCTGCTTGGCAGAAACTAGGCATAGACCAACTTCTCACACTGTATACCAAGATAAGCTCAAATGTGAATATGATTTAGACATAATAAGTATTAGTAAATTAGAGGAGCATAGGAAAAAATGTACCTATTAAATCTACGGAAAAGGATGAGTTCATGACCAAATGAGAGAAAGAGAGGACAGAGAATAAAATGAATAATTTTGATTACATGAAATTGAAAAGCTTTCAAACAAAACTAATGAAGCCAAAATGAGAAGAAAAATGAGAAACTGTGAAAAAAAATACATAATATTTCTCTGATAAAGGTCTCATTTCTCACATATATAGAAAAAAAGAGCCAAATTTTTAAAAATAAGAGCCAATGTCCAGTTGATAAATGGTTAAAGGATATAAACAGGCTATTTTTTTTTAAGCAATTGGGGTTAAGTGACTTGCTCAAGGTTACATGGCTAGTCATTATTTGTGTGTGGGTGCTCATTTTCTGAGGCCGGATTCGATCTCGGGTCATCCCAACTCCGAGGCTGGCACTCTTACTCACTGCGCCACCTAGCCGCCCCAAAACAGGCTATTTTCAGAAGAATACATCAAAGCTATCAATAGTCACATTTTAAAAATGCTTTAAATCACTACCAATTAGAGAAAGGCGAAACAATTCTGAGGTACCACCCCACACCTATCAGACTGGCTTATGACAGAAAAGGAAAATGACAAATGTTGGAGTGGATGTGGAAAAATTGGGACATTAATGCATAGTTGGTGGAGTTGTGAACTAGTCCAACCATTCTGGCAAACAATTTGAAACTATATCTAAAGAACTATGAAACTGTACCTATGTACCCTTTGATCCACCAATACCACTATTGGGTCTGTATCCCAAAGAAGTCAAAAGGAAAAGGACTGATTCTTACAAAAATATTCATAGCAGTTCTTTTTGTGGCAGCGAAGAATTAGAAACTGAGGGGATACCCATCGATTGGGGAATAACTGAACAAATTGTGGTATATGATTGTAAAGGAATATTATTATGCTATGAGAAATGATGAACAGGATGGTTTATGGAAAAAACAAAACAAAAAAAACAAAAAACAAAAACCTGTGAACACTTACATGAACTGATGCAAAGTGAAGTGAGCAGAACCAAGAGAACATTGAACACAGCAAGAGTAATATCATACAGTAATGAATTGTAAAAGGCTAGCTATTCTCAGTATTACAACAATCCAACACAATGGCAAAGGACACATGATGAAAAATGCTATCCACTCCCAGAGAGGGAACAGATAAACTCTGAATGCAAATTGAAGCATACTTTTTTATTTTCTCTATTTTTTCTTTTGTCTATTTTCTCTATCTTTCTTTTTTCTTTGTTTTCTTTTGCAATATGACTACTATGGAAATATATTTTGCATGACATCACTTGTATAACTGATATAAAACTGCTTGACTTCTCAAGAAGGGGAGACATGGGAGAAGGAGGGAGAGAATTTAGAACTCAAAATGCTAAAAAACTTTTTACATATAATTGGGAAATAGTTAATGAGATAATCTTTTTTTTAAAGAGTAATTGCTTAATCCACCTAAAAACAGCTTCCATGTGGTCCAGTGGTTATTTAGTGATCACTGATTCAAAGAGCAGTAGATCTGATTTCAGAGGACTGGGGTTCAAATCCCCTCAGATGCATTTCTTTTTCCAGTTAACATTTGCATTTGCATAGAAGATTGCTAGAGACACTGTGCTCTACCAGGAAGGAATGACTTTCTCTCAAAGACAGTTCAGGTTCTTTTAGGCAAATGGGGGCGTAGGAGCAGAGACTGGGAACAGAAAGGTGCAAAGGTTTTCTCTTGGCACTCACACAAAGGCAGGCTCCACCTATTTCACTGCCTATGAAGTGAGCCCTGATTTTTTTTTTAAGTTTTATTGATGTGTTTTGTTTTTATGTTACAAACATTTACAACTTACTCCTACTTTATGAGAAATCTCTTGTAAAAAGTAAAATAGTTAAGTAAAATTAATAATACAGTGACCTCATCTGAAGTACATTCAACATTCACATCTGTAGGACAACCTTCTTTTAAAAAAACCGAACAACAACAACAACAACAAGAAAACAGATTTATTTTCTTTCCCTCCCATCCCTACCTTATTGGAAAAACAAATAAAGGAAGAGAAAAATTTCTGTGAGCAAAACAAATTTCTTTCAATGGCTATAGACTATCTATTGTTGTTGTTCAATCATTTTTAGCTGTGTCTAACTGTGACTCTATTTGGGGTTTTCCTTGCAAAGATACTGGAGTGGTTGGCCACTCTAGATCATTTTACAGATAAGAAAACTGAGATAAGCAGGGTTATGTGACTTGGTCAGAGTCATACAGCTACTAAGTTCTGAAGCCAAATTTGAGCTCAGGAAAATGTGTCTTTCTGACTCCAGGTCTGGCACTCTATACACTGTGCCATCTAGCTATATACCTGTGTGTGTGTGTCACACACACACATATGTATACATACACACATATATAATACACACAAACATATATGTGTGTGTGAAAATATATTTATGTATCGGTATCTATGTATGTGTGTATATATGTATGTATTATACATACACATGTGTATATATGTATGCGTATGTGTGTATACCTGTATATATTTTGTACCTATGTATGTGTATATACATACATGCACATACACACATATGTGTGTGTATAAATTCTATACTTAAAAACCATCACCTCTCTTTAATCTATAGAATGTTTTATCATAATTCCTCTGGAATTGCAAATGATCATATAGTTCTTACAGTTTGTAAAGTTGTGTACGTTTGTACAGTGTTGTTGTGTAATTGTTTACCAGAATATGCTTACTTCATTCTTCATCAGTTTATAAAAGTCCTCAAAATTGTTCATTTTTATAATGTTAATGTTATAAATTTTTCCTCTGATCTTGTTGATAGAACATGGTGTTAATGCTACTGTGGCTACAATAGCATCTGTAATCACTTGAGGAAAACATATCTAATGAAGGTGAGTCTTAAGATTCACTCTTGTGTGTAATACTCACTTTCTTTTGTTTCACCAGTACTGTATTTTCTTTGGGATATCTAGGCAATATAGTAGCTAGAGTGCTAGGCCTCAAATCAGGAAGACTCAGCTTCCTGAGTTCAAATTTGGCTTCAGATACTTACTAGCTCTGTGACCCTGGGTAAGTCACTTAACCTTGTTTGCCTCAGTTTTCTCATCTGTAAAATGAGCTGGAGAAGGAAATGGCAAAACACTTCAGTATCTTTGTCAAGAAAACCCCAAATGAGGGGGCGGCTAGGTGGCACAGTGAGTAAGAGCGCCGGCCTCGGAGTTGGGATGACCTGGGATCGAAACCAGCCTCAGAAAATGAGCACCCACACATAAATAATGACTAGCCGTGTAACCTTGAGCAAGTTACTTAACATCATTTGTTTTTAAAAAGAAAGAAAGAAAGAAAGAAAGAAAGAAAGAAAGAAAGAAAGAAAGAAAGAAAGAAAGAAAGAAAACCCCAAATGAATAGTCCAACATAACTGAAATGAAGGCACAAAAATCTTCTTTGGACTGGATGTTTGGAAGTGGGAAAGTCTCCAATGCGTAAGCATTCCCTTTCCTGTTTCCCTTTTGAGTCAGTAAGAAGAGTTTTTTTTTTTTTTTAAGAAGTTAGTTTTCTGGTGTGTTTCCAACCTACAGATACCTCCTAATCAATAGGTTATTACCCATGGTGTAGCTCCCTAACATTACAAGTGGATTCCTAAAAATACATATATGAATTGAAGTGTTGGCTTTGGAGTCCAACTTCAAATGCTAGGGGGGATTTCCATATTTTAAGGACTCCTATGACTGAATCCTTTTATAAACTAGGGACTGGTCCAAAGATCTTCAATGAATGGCCTCAAGACCATCCCTAGGAGAGTCATTTGATGGAACTAGGAAGGTCTAGCCTGGGGAAAAGAAGACCTAGAGGAGAATAATGTGTTTTCAAGTATTTTCTTTTAAAAATGCTCTTTTGAAATCTTTTACTTTTTTATATGAATTACATTTCCAAATACAATCCTTCTTACCTTCCCTTCCAGAGAGCTATCCCTTAAAACAAAGAATAAAAAAAAAGAGGAGGGAGAACAGTTCCGTGAAACCAGCCACTATATCTAAAATGTCTGGAATTATATGCAGTATTCCAAACTTACAGTCTCCCACCTCTGCAAAGAAACATGGGCAGGTCCATTTTCTTTAGGGCCAAATTTGGTAATTATAATTCCTCAGCATTCTGCCAAAATTGTTGTTGTTATTCTTTCCAAATGAGAAAGCTAAGACCCAGATGAATGGAGTGAGTTGCCCAATCCACCAAGACGCTAAGTGACAGAGCCTTGATTCAAACCCAGTCAGATATCCAGTCTCCAAAGCCAGCACTCCCAGCCCTGGGTCTGTGACCTCATGACCCTCAGAGATGTTTTCTTTTATCAAAGACCATTTGGCTTCTATTCTCTACACTGTGCTTCTGACCCTGTGGATGCTTAAAAAGCAGAAATATTAGTAGCAGTGATGATGATGAAAGTGATGGTGCCACTGAAATAGCAATACAATGAGTCAGAGATAGATTGTCTTGAGTTTTAGAATTCTGCTCTAAGATCTTAGATTAAGGGATCTTGAGCTATGCTGTCTCCACATAACCCTGCTCAGAAGGTCACAGGACCCTGTGGCTTTACAGCTGAAAGGGGCTCTTAAGGCTCATGGGATCCAATGCCCTCCTTCCACAGATGGAAGTCAGCAGATCAACCTGTAGGGAGTAATAATAATGTCAATGGACAGCAGTTATGTAGCACTTTAAGGTTAGCAAAGCTCTTTATATTTGATGTTATTTGATATTCACGATAACCCTGTGAGGTTGGTGCTATTATCATCACCATTTTACAGATGAGTAAAGTGACACCAAGAAAAGTTAAATGACTTGTCCAGGGTCACAGATCTAGTAAGTGTCTGAAGCAGATTTCAAGCTCAGGTCTTCCTGACTTGAGTCTAGTGCTCTGCTCACTATGCTACCTACGTGCTTGAGTGGACTCACTAAAAGACTTTATTTTTCCTGGATGTCTATTGTAAAACCTTCTCAGATGTCAGATTTTTTAAATGAGATCAGAGATTCTGTTTTTCCTTCCACGAGCCCCTTTAATTTCTTTTTAATTAAAAAAAAAAAGATTGCGGGGCGGCTAGGTGGCGCAGTGAATAGAGCGCCGGCCCTGGAATCAGAAGGACCTGAGTTCAGATCCGGCCTCAGACACTTAACCCACACAAACAAAAACCTAGCTGTGTGACCTTGGGCAAGTTACTTAACTACAATTGCCCTAAAGGGGCGGCTAGGTGGCGCAGTGAGTAAGAGCACCGGCCTCGGAGTTGGGATGACCCGAGATCAAATCCGGCCTCAGAAAATGTGCACCCACACATAAATAATGACTAGCCCTGTAACCTTGAGCAAGTTACTTAACCCCAATTGCTTAAAAAAAAACAAACAAAAAAAACAAAACAAAAAAAAGATTGCTCATGAAACTGCAAATGTTGTGCACAACTTGCTATTTTTTAAAATATATAATAAAGTTATCATGTAAAGATCATGTAAAATGGGAGGCCTGCTCAGAATGTTTTTAGATATATAAGGTAAAATAAATAGGATTTCAAAGCAAATCAGTTATACTAAAATGCAGCTATCATATACACAGAAACTAAGTTCACCTAGATTAAGAACTGATCTTTGGCAATTATCTCTTTGGAGTGAGTGCTCAAACAAGGGCCTCCTACAGAATACTTCTTGGTTGTCCTAGGGCTGCAGCAAGGTTTCTGGTAAACATGCTTCAGGCTTTTGTTAAGGTAGTCCCCATAACTTGTATCCCCATCCCAGTTAAGGAGATGTTTCAAGTTGCTTTATTTTTATCTGTTCTTAGGTAAATCATAGAAGCAAAGCAAGGGAAGGGAGTGGAAAGAGGAGAAGAAAGGAGAAAGGGAGGTGGGGAGCACAGCAGGATCTTCCCTGCTACAGGCATTCTCTTATTTCCTCTCTGGGTACTTTCAATGGGTACCTGCATAGGCAAGCCAAGAAGAAGCCACCTGGCAAACAGAGGTTAAAGAGTCTGCCAAAGTCAATCCTTGGGGATACTAACCAGCTTCCTCTTCCTTGCTTTAAAAAAAAAAAGATTATTATTTAAAACAGAACACCTTGTTATTTCTGAGAGTCTTAGAAAGCCTTTCTCCCAGGTTTCAAATTTCAGGGAGTGAAGCAGGAAATACCCCTCCGTTACAACTCCTAAGGTCAATTGATTGCAGGACTTGTCCAATCCAGGGCTAGACTTGGTGCCTTGGAAATATCTCCCTCTCTCTCCCTCCCTCCCTGGTTGTGGTATGTGGATCCTTCTTTATTTGGTAGCATGTTTGAATTAGCTTGTGTTGGCTGGTTTCTTTATGACATGTTCCTGAAATGACTGCATTTCTGTTCTCTAAATCATTGGGACATCAACGTTCTTTAAAGGGCTTTCCCTGCAATAGATATTCATCTTTCCAGTAAAACAGTGTGTCAAGCGAAAGAAAACTGGTTTCTCCTGGGTGGGGCTTCAATTTTCTTTCCTTTCTTTTTTTTTTCCTAGCTGGAAGATATTCTTGCTGCTCTCTCAAAATGACAGCTCATGGGAATCCTCATTTGCCCCCAGTAGATGACTTGTCCAAATCCCTTCCCATGACTTAAACCTGAAAAAAAGTGGATTAAAAAGGACCATTTATTTCCTATAACCGTAATGCTTTTAGCCTGCCACACATCACCTCTTCTCACCCTCCCCCCATGCAGCCACATATTTGCAATCCAACAATACTTGGATGGGTACCTCCAAATGGTTTTTAGTTACCTGAGAGAAATCATTAGGGAAAGGACAGATACAAAAAGGGTGTATCTGTGAAGTGAAACTAATTCAGTGGCTCTAGTTAGCTGAACTGGCACAAGAAATCCCTTATTCTTTCAGAAACTGCGTTTATTTTTTTGGTTCGGTTTTCATACCTTTGATCTGTTAATTGAGGAAACCCAGGTTTTAAACTGGATCAGAGAATTATGGTGCAAAAGCAATTGAAAATCTGTCAAGGAAAAGCAAGTAAAAATCTGCCATCTATAAGAAGCCTTCCCCAGCCCCTAATTTCAGTGCCTTCTCTCTGTTAATTATGTCCTATTTCTTCTGTATAGGTTGCTTTTTATATATTTGGTTGCATATTGTCTCCCCAATTAGATTGTAAGCTAATCGAGGGTAGAGGCTGCATTTTGCCTCTTTTTATGTCCCTAGTGATTAGCACAGGGCCTGGTGCAAACCAAGGGCTTAATAAATTTTTATTGAATGAAGGAATGAATTTTAAAAGGCTGATAAAAAGATAATTTTTTTCTTTTTCTTTTTAAAAAACACATTTTGTTGATATCTTCTGTTTTTATAGTATCTATACTTCTAAATATATTTCCACCCTCCAAGAAAGCCATCCCTTATAACAAAGAATAATAAGGGAAAAATTAGCAAAAATAACTAACATACTAAAAAGTCCAGCATCAATATGTGGTGTTCCACATCTTCCCCCCTCCCTCCCCCAGCCCTCAGGCAAGAAAGCAGGAAGGTGCCTCATTATACATGTTCTTTAGGGACAAGTTTGGTAATCATAAATTTAAAACATTCAGTTTGGGCAATCAAACATTTTTTCATTTGAAACTTAAATAGAGTTTCAGTTAGATTTTTTAATTTTTGAAGGCTATAAGTTTGAGTGATTTTCTTTCTGCATATTTATATATTTACATTAAAATTAAAAGGGCACTTTGCCTGTTAAAAGGCCACATAAAGGCCACATCCTCTAGCCTTGAGCTTTATTTCCAATCCTATTTGAATGATTACACAACAGCTCATGCCCAGACATGTCTCAGGTTAGATACAGTTTCAGAACAGGAGTCTAGTCATAGTATATGAACTGATGTGGAAAAAAAAAAAGCATATTTCAAAGCCAGATATATAAGCAAATACACTTTTCAGGACCATTTTCTAGACATACTTAGACTACAATAATTCAGTTCTCCCCTTTGTATAAGAGGGGATAGTAAGAAAGGCTTTTTCTATGGACATGGGTATGTTATGACCATCTTGTGTGAATGGCCCAGAACATCTGCTGGGGGTTATGAGCAGGGAAGCTGACCTTGCATGCCCTCCAGAGAAACAGCTGAATCAGAGAAACAAACCCTGGAGCTTTGTTGTAGGGTACATATCCACTGTGAACTCTACCCACCTTATCATTTGTCATATTCTAGGCCATGCCCTGTCTTGGGGCTACCTGCCAACTCTTTCCTCCCAGAAGCTGCTCCTCCTACATGCCTTTGTAAGAGAGCTCTGCTGTACATACTGCATTTCCCTAGGAGAATTGAAGCTCCTTGAGGACAGGTATTATTTTTATATTGTCTTCATATATCCAGGGTCTAAAGGTAGCTAGGTGACTCGGTGGATGGAGCGCTGGACCTGGAGTCAAGAATACCTGAGATCAAATCTGGCCTCAGATACTTGCTAACAGTGTGATCCAGGGCATGTTACTGAAACTTCTGTTTGTCTTAATCTACCAGAAAAGGAAATGAGAAACCATTCCAGTATGTTTGCCAAGAAATTCCCATTGATTGCCTTGGCATGCTATGGTCCATGGGGTCATGAAGAGTTGGACATGACTGAATAACAACAATAAAATGGCCAGAGCTTAGCACAGTACCTGGTCTTGTTGAATTATCATCAATGAAAAAGATTCCACTATTCTTTGTATTATTCTTGTTTTCTCCATCCTATAACCCATGTTCACTTTGAAAGTCAGATTTTGAGGAGGCCAAGAAGATTAACCCAGGCATTTCCAGAAATTCATGTATCCATGAATCTATTCTCTTTTCATATGAGACTTAGGTTCATAAACATTTCTATTCCTTGTCAGAATGAAAGTTTATGCGTCACATTCTTATAGGATCCTTATACTGAAATTTTAAAGGTACTAAACTTTTAAAGCAAATTTATGGGAATAGCCTGAATTCTAATCTAAGCCTCAGTGGCTCAATGTTTAGGTTTTAATGGCTTTAAGTGTAAATAGAAATTATTTTCTGTCATGGCCAGAAACTTTGAGAGTTATCTCCTCCCAGACCAATATTTTTGTGATGCTGAACTGAGCTATCTTTTGTCTCAACTCTTACTTAGTTCTTAGTCATTGAATGGGTGTTGCCTGAGATAAACTGAGACCTGGGAAAGAATTTAAGAAGTCCAAGGTCTGTCATTGTACCTTGGCCATTGCCAGTTGTCTTGCCACTGGATTTCAGGACTCTGGAAGAAAGAGTGAGGGTGACTTTGCACGGCTCTGTCTCATATATATCCAATTCACAGGCACGCTCATGATATCATTGGTCCTCTTCTAAAATAAAGGACCATCATCAACAATACCAACAACATTTAGGTCTGTTGGTATAGATCATTATAAAAATCAGTTTGGTTTGAGTCTTTCTGGAACTTTAGTGAAATTCTCTATTATGGCAAACATCACTCTTCCTCAAGGGCAGAATGACAGAATTAGCAAAGCCATATGGAAAGTTCAGGGGAGATGACAAAATTGCTTGATTGAAACTAGGCTGTTGAAACTGATTATTTCTCTATACCATATTTTCTTTGGAGGGAAAATTAGCCTGAAATAATTTTTAACCATTAGTGAAAGTTTAGCAGCTGGGCATGCTTGCTGGGTTTTATTTGTAGTATATTCAGTTCTCCAAGCAACACTTGATTAATGACAGAAGGTCATTAACTCACTTATAATAGGCTGTCTTTAAAAGATTCCCTATAACTTGTGTGTAGTGACTAGTAAAGCAACCGAGTACCAAAGCAAAAACAAGCCAATGCTCATAGGGAGACCTTTGATAAGCTAATTCATTCTGCAGCAGTCTCTGCCTAGCCCTGCCATGGGAGGTGAAGTGCTTACTGCCAAAGTGTTCATCTATCCATTTTATTCATGGCAGCTCTGCATGATTCCCATCACTCTGCCTGGTACCCATGTAATGGGCTAAAATGGACTCTTAGTTTCAGTTCTGGACCATAGAGGAAGGATTTTATTATATATGACAAATCTGCTATAAAAAAGCAACCCAAACATTTCATTTAAATTGGTCTGATTTAAAACCCACTCACTGATACAAAGTTAAGAGTGAAAAAAAAAAGGAATAAGGAAAAAGAATCTACAGTTTCAAAATGATAGCTTGTGGTTTTTTCTCTCTCTTTCCCTACTTCAGTAACAACACTTTTAGTACTCTCCAATTACCTTATTTTCAAAATTTATACTTCATTTTCATAGGTGTCACTACTCTCTGAGGAACTCCAGCTCATTTCTGAGGGTCTGAGGAAATGAGGGACCATCATTCTTCAGAGGCTATAAGATGGCAATGGTTCTAGGGGCACTAAGCTGGGAAGGGAATCACAGACTCACAGAAGATGGGACTTGGGAGGCTTAGTCTAATCCATACCTAAACAGGAATCCCCTTTACAAACTACTGGACAAGTGACTATCCTTAGACTGAAAATGTCTAGTAATAGGGAACCCAATAATTAGTCTGTCAACAAACTTTTATTAAACACAATGTTTTTGTAAGCTTCTGTGCTAGGTGCTAGAGACACAAAGATAACAGTGAGGGTGTGCACTGAAGAGTCCCTTTGAATAGCTCTAAACAAGAAGTTGGTATAGAAACTTAAAAAGAAAACTTACATTAACACAAAAAAGCCTAACTTTTTGAAAGGAGTAATAAATCCTATCATCCTCACTCTGAATTGTGTGGAAAGATAATTTACTGAGTGTATTCACCTCTATATCCTCTTCTTCATGTATCCATATCAGGAATCTTATAAGAAAAGCCCTGGTTCTCATGCATGCCTTGCACACAGTAAGGCCTCAATAGATACTGGTTGATTTTTTCATTAAACTTCTGCCTGACATTTCTCAAGGAACTAATCCAGTACCAGGCCTCCAAGAGGCCCTCAGTAATTTATATGCCAAATTTTAGGGAAGGTTCTGTTAACACGCCATCTTGGGCAGGTGGAAAAGACCTTTCCCATGCTTTCTGGTCAAGAAGTATCTGGCTATTTAGGCGAGTCTGTGATGAATCAGCGATCTGGAGTATCTGGGAGCTGTGGGGTGCTAGGGAACATGTCTCAGACAAATGATTTCAGTGATATCTCCTTCCCTGCCGCACCCTGGTTATGCACTCCACATCTGAAAAAGGGCCATGTGGCTATGGCTGAGAGTTAGGGAGGAGTGATTTCTCCTTCCTCAGTATGCTGACTGTGCCAGCATGTGGTTATTATACAGATTTGTTCCCCTCTGTGTGTGGGAATCGACAGTGGACTGGAGGTGGGGCCAGCAGGTGGCAGGGAGTCAGACTAGGGGGTGGGAAGAGAACACCAGCAGCGAGGGGGAGGAACCGTTGCATACTTTGGCTTGGGGCCTAGAATATAAATATAAATTAAAGCCATTCTGTGTTTGAGAACCCAGCTCCCTCATGATTACCCCCAACAGGTAACTACGATCAGTACCCAAGAATATTCATTCACCTAGACCAGGAGCAAGAACCTGTGAGGCTGATGTCTAAGGCAGGGGGTCAAGGGCAGGAACTAGAAAGAAGGGGCAGAATTAAATTTAGGTGAGAACCCAGCTCAAGAATACAGACAGGGGCAGAGAAGGAGAGGATGCTGACCAAGTAAAGAACTCCAAATCCAGACTACAGATCTCACAGTTACTATCAGTTCTGCTCCATCTCCATGGAAGCACAGACTGAGTTCTAAAAGGAGTCTCAGAGGCTATCTGGTCCAGCCTCCTCACTTAACAGATGAGGAACCTGAGGCCTAGAAAGGTTAACAGACTTGTTCCAAGGTCACTCAGGTGCTAAAAGGAAGATCCAGTATTTGTACTAAGAGCTTTTGATTTCAAAGCCAGTTCAAATTCTACTTCAAAAGCCAAGTTAAACAACAGGCCTCTGTATGTGGGAGGAGTTGGAAGGGTGACGATGGAGGTGGTGATGGTGAGGGTGGTGGTAGGGGTGTCAAAAACCAGTGCCAGGGATCCAGGCAAATTCTAGACATTTCCAGCTTTCTGCATACACAGAGAGTTGCTCTCTAAGCTGCCCCATAGCTCAGCAGGATTAAGGTCAGGAAATCACTTCCTAAGGCCCAGAAATGCCATTGAAAGTAAGAAAATGGCTTCAGCATAGGAAGGTGGCTTGGCCAATGAACTAAAATGTCCAAATGAACTTAAGCTATGGAAAGGTGGGTAAGGGTAACCTCCCTGTTTCTCATGGCAACTTCTTCCGCCATGCTGAGGTAGCTGAGTGTATGATCTACAATTTTCTACTTTGGAACTCAAGAGACTACTTCCTTGGGTAAGAATTATTGAGAGGAAACTGAACTTGGTTCCAACCTGAGCCCCTCTCCTGATCACCAAGAAAAACAACAGTAATCTGAGACTTCCCAAATGTATTTCTTTTCCTAGAAGAAGCAAAACCCAGTAGTTAAAGAGTTGGTCTTAGAACAAAGAGGAACTGGGTTCTAGTCCTGCATCTGACACATGCTGCCTGGGTGACCCTGGGCAAGAATACTTAACCTCTTACTGCTCTGTTGCTGTTTGTTCAGTCTTGTCCGACTCTCTGTGACCTCATTTGGAGTTTTCTTGGCAAAGATGCTGGATTGGTTTTCCATTTCTTTCTCCAGCTCATTTTACAGAGGAGGAAACTGAGGCAAACAAGGTTAAGTGACTTTCCCAGGGTCACACTAGTAAGTGTCTGAGTCTGGATTTGAACTTCAGAAGATGAATCCTGACTTCAGTCCTGGTACTCTATCTACTGTGCCACCTTGTGGCTCTTTCCCTGTTCTAGGCAACTGTTGAAGACCTTAAGTTCCAGAGAAGATACTGATCTACATCCACAAAGGGAGTTTCCATGCTAGGAGTTCCCCCACACCAATAAAATAACAGACCTGGACTAAGAACAAACAGGAAATAATAAACCATCTTCTCACTTCTACTGTGTATTCTTGGGAACCATTCCGGAGGACAATGTACCAGGTGTGCCCAAATACATGTTCCTTTTTCCTGAGACATTGTGAAATATGGAACAACTCTAGTGGGAAAAAAAAGTAGTAGTCATGCCCTGCATAATTATTTGTTTTTCCACAATCTGGGATAAGCACATATCAAAGAATACATGTTTCTCTTCAGAACAAATGGTTCTGTTGGAACTATCAATCCCTGACAGGAGTTTGAACATGCAGAGTCTTAAACTGTGTAAATAGCCCAGCCTAATCAAATCATGGGCACAGGTAGGGTTTTCCTGAGGATACTGAAACCAAGCCTATCAATGGAATGAAAACTCTGCATGCTATTAGAAGAGGACTTCTATTTTGGAGTATAAATTCACTCAGCAGGGCTATATTTAAGTCATAGCTTTTTGTGATGACTAACAAATTATTCAGATTCAGTAAATGTTAAATAATATTACTAATAATAAAGTTGAAAGGCCCTTTGAATTTTATTTTTTCTGCAAATTGGAATAAAATTAATTCCTTTATTCTTATATCGATACATTGTTTATTGTTGAGTTGTTTCAGTCGTGTCAGACTCTTCATGACATAAATTGCGGTTTTCTTGGCAAAGATACTGCAATGGTTTGCCATTCCTTCTCCAGTTAATTTTGTAGACAAAGAAACTGAGGCAAAAGAGGTTAAGTGATTTTCCCAGGGTCACACAGTTAGTGTCTGAGGCCAGATTTGAACTTGTAACTTGTCTTTCTGACTCCAGGTCTGGCACTCTATCCACTGGGCCACCTAGGTGCCCCTGTATCTATATAGCACAATGTTAAGTGGTTTTTATAATTTAGTCGGGGGCTTAGAATTTGACACCCCCAGTAGCCTTGGTGGGGTGATTATTTCTCTACCTGCTACTAGACCATTTTGCTTATTCATTGTTATCTTGGATTCTAAAACAATTAAGGGCTACATTTTGACATGAATTACTAAAATTATAATATATCTCTCATTGATTAATCAATCAGTTCCTCACTTCCACTATAATTTATTAAATATTATTAGTTAAATAAATTTCTTTTCCCTTGTACTATTTCAACCATCTTTCTTTATATATCAAACCTCCAATCTACCAGGCTTAAAAAAAAAAATCAAGGTTTCTGATTATGCAATTTAACAGTATAATCAACAATAAAACAAAAACACTTTTAATGTATCAGCTGTGAGAAGGAACACATTCAAAGCCACCTTTAACAATCACTACAAATGCTATCTAATTTCTAAAAGCAAAATTCACTATTCTACTCTCTCAGGAGAGCAAAATTCTCTTTATAATCTTTCTTTGCAAAAGAAGAGTTGAAGCAGTTGTCTCAAACAAGTCTTTCAGTATCTCAGTCTCTCTTCATCCATGACAAGTAACTCTCCAGAATGACAATTCAACTCTTATTTTCCTCACAGATGCCTCATAGAATACCAATTAAGCTGCAACTCCAAGATTCCAATGCCTCTTAAAATTCAGTAATAATATCTAGTCTCTGTAGGAGAGGTCACTGAAGCTGCTATTACAGTAGTTCTCCAAATAATCTGAGCAATGAAGAGTCATCTTTGGGAAATCTCATCCACCTGTCAGGTTAAATCAGCCTTGGGCTCAAAACTCATCAATACCCTCTGCTTTTCTCATGGAGGGCAGAGCCATGAACTTCAGATCAAACTCTGCTTTTAAAGAAGGCTCTCAGGACATCCATCTCCTCATTTCCTACCCAGTTGCACTCATGTTGGACTTCTTGGATTTATCACCATGCTCCCCAAGAGTCTCATCATTGGGAAACGTCATCCTGCAAGATGTAGCTCCTTCCCCCTTTCCCTTCTCTTTTCAGCTTCCTTTTCTGCGTTGCTTTCTTCTCCCTCTCCATCCCCATTAGATTATAAAATCCTTTAGGGCAACAGCTGTCTTTGAATCTATAGTGCCTGGCTTACAGTGGCAACTAATAAATGTTTATCAGCTGACTGACTGACAAACTGGCCCGAAATACCTTACTCACTTCTTGCATGAAGCCAACGTTGCTCTTATTTTATTGCCTACATCGGCAAAATGAACTATATTAGAGAATCAGCCTGACTCTGGAGTCAGGGGACCTGCATTCAAATGCTACCTCTGTTGTTTCACTTAATACCCCTGGAGAAACTGATAGATAGATGATAGATGGATTGATACAGAAGGATGATAGATGAATAGAAGATAGATAGATTGACCATTTATTAAGCACTTAATGTGTACCAGACACTGTGCTATACAGTGTGTTGGACCAAAATTCAGAAAAGTCTGTGTTGGGGCGGCTCGGTGGAGCAGTGAGTAGAGCACTGGTCCTGGAGTCAGGAGGACCTAGGTTCAGATCCGGCCTCAGACACTTAACACATAACTGGCCACGTGACTTTGGGTGGGTCACTTGACCCCAACTGCCCTGCCAAAAAGCAAAAAAAAAAAAAAAAAGTCTGTGTTAAAAACCCACCTCTGACCTTTACTAGTGGCATGATCATAGGTAAGTCAATTAGCAACTCTAACTCTGTTTCCTCATTGTAATAATGGCCTTGCCAAGAAGGAAAGTAGAGCTTTAAGATGGACTTAAGAGTCTTTCACCTTGAATTCAAGCAGAGATGAGTTTTCCCTTCCATACTATTAAGTTTGTAAAACAGGGAAGGAATTGAAAGGAACAAACAGGCTATAATGCTAACTAGTGGCCTTGCCTCTTCAGTTGTCTGGGAACTCAAATTTTTTCATTTCCTTCAGTCTGCCTTTACCTTGATCTATGGATCTATGAGTACCTTGAATCTTCTGTGAGACTTGCTTATCAGCAGTGACAACAAGGAGGGCTGACCTCTGTAGGACAAAACAAAAGAGAGAATGGAGTAACTCTGAAATAATACACTGTGAATTGGTTGAACAGGTATGAAAATCTTTATTCATCAAGGGCTCTTGTGTGATTTGCATATTATAAGCTCCTTACGCTACCTTTTGCTCCTTTCTCCCATTCTCCTAAATTAACATTAATCTTATTGCTGCAAATTATATGAAAAGTAATTAGGAAACTTCAAAAGCACTTCAACATTTCATACCTCCATCACTTAATGATAATGATAACAGAGCAGGGCCATTTTGCAGTAATCATATGTTATGCTTTATTCATGTTTTTAGGATGATGATTTTAAGCTCTATTGACCTGATTCATACTGATTCTGGGATAGGCTATAGCAGAGAATTTAAACTCAAAAGTCAATCAACTCTTTATTATCCTGACCAATGGAGAGGAATAGTGGTACAGATAGCTGAAACCTCATATGTTCTACCCTTCTGAGTTTTGGTTATTCAATAAATTCATCTAACATTTCTCCCTAAATTATATCCTGCTTATTAAGGCAGAATTTTATTTTATTAAAAATTTTTTTGTTGATTCCTTTTTATTTTTTATATCACAGTTGTTTCTGCACACTCTAATCTTCAATCTACCAATCCTATTGAAAATGAACCTTTTCTTATAAGGAAGAACCAGAGAAAAACAAAAACATTCAATAATTATGATTGCATAGGACGATATATGCAACATTCCATTCTTACTGTTCCTTGTTTCTACAGAGAGGAAGTCAGTATTCATCATTTGCCCTCTGGAGCTATTAGAGGTTTCAGCAAATATCTATTAACTGCCTGCTATTTGAAGGATACTCAGAAGGCACTGAGGAAAACAGAAAGAAGACTTGGGTTTGAATCTCATCTCTCTTCTACCTTAGTGACTTTAGGTAAGCTTCATTCTTAACCTATTCTATAAGCCTCAGTGTCCCTCTCTTTAAGATGATGGGGATAAACTAGTATTCTCTATGGATGTTTTGAGTGCTAATTTCTATGATCTTAAAGAAAATATATGGTTTTGCTCTCAGAGAACTTTTAGCTTAGCTGGGGGTATCAAAATGTATAAATAGCTATAATACAAAATACATCTAAGTATGTGATATAGAATGGATCCAAACTGGTATATTAGAACCAGAGGGAAAGATCGTTTCCACAGACCACCAGTCAAGGAATACAAGCACACCACCAGGAAGAGAGAGGCCAGCAGCAAACCTGGAGGTACCTAGGCTGAGCAGGATGCTCACTCAAACTCTAGGAAAAGAGTGGGAGAGATAGCTACCAAAGCCTGTAATGACCTGGGTCTCCAGGCAGCCTGCAACAACCCCATGGCATCCTCTGACTCATCCTCCCCATTGCCAACACTGGCCAGAGTGCTGCTCTTCTTCATGGAGATGGTGGATTTTGAAGTGATCCTTGGATAGTATTTCAAAAGGCAAATACTGGGGGCAGCTAGGTGTCTCAGTGAGTAGAGTGCCGGCCCTGGATTAAGAAGGACCTGAGTTTGGTTCTGGCCTCAGACACTTAATGCACACAAAAACAAAAACAAAAACAAAAAAACCTAGCCGTGTGACCTTGGGCAAGTTACTTAACCCCAACTGCTGTCCAAAAAAAAAAAAAAAAGGCAAATATTGGGCAGTGGAAGGTAGCATTCGAAGCATAGGGAAACAAAGACAGGAAGATGGGAAAATATGTAGCATGTAAAGAGGATGACAAGAATCCAATTCAGAGGGAGAATAAAGAAGTTAATGGAAGAAAGGAATGATCTCAGCTATCCCAAAATTCATTCACTTTAAATGCTACCTCCTTAATCTTCCAGGCTCTCCCCTCTTCTCACATATTGGCTGATGGAAATTCAGGAGACAAAAAGTCTATACTTAACTGTTTATTTTATTTTATTTTTTTAATTAAGCAAATGCTTTATTAACTTCCGGTTTACATCATTCATTTCCACCAGATTATGAGTTACATTTTTCCCCCATTTTTTCCCTACCCACCACCCCAGAATAGCAGTCCCACTAGATATCCCCTCATCCAATCTGCTCTCTCCCATATCTTCTCCCATACTCCCTTCAACTTTGCCATTAGGGCAAGGTGAATCTCTAAGCCCCACTGCCTGGACATCTTATGAAAGATTTAATTTTAAAACTTCAATTTTCAGATCCATTCCCTTTCTCCCTTGTCACCCACTCCCTCTGAGAAGATAAGCAATTCAGTATGTGTTGTACATGTATATCTATGCAAAACATTACCATAGTAGATATATTGTAAAAGACTACTTATATTTCCCTCCCACCTGTCTCACCTCCCACCTGGTCCATTCCCTACTTTGGTCCTGTCCCTCTATGATAGTGGGTACTTCTAACCTCCCCTCTCCCCAGAATGCCCTCCCCTCCATCATCCCCCCTCTCATCCCCCTTTCCCCTACTCAGGAGAGTGAGTGAGGGTAAGATATTCCATTTAGTATGTATGTGATTCTCTTCTTGAGCCAACTTCAATGAAAATATGCTTTTGCCTTTTTGCCTTCCTGTTCTTCCCCTCCCCTGCAACTACTTCCCCTTGCCTCTTCTACATGAGATAGTTTGCCCTACCCTGTCTCTCTCCATCTCCTCTTGCCACTTTCCTCTCTCACCTCTTGACTTCACCCCTTAAGAATCATCCCTTCCTTGGGGTGGCTAGGTGGCGCAGCAAGCAGAGAGCCAGCCCTGGAGCCAGAAGGACCCGAGCTCGGATCTGGCCCCAGACACCCAACACACAAACAAAAACCCAGCCACGTGAACCCGGGCAAGTCACCCAACCCCAATTGCCCTCCAAAAAAAAAAAAATAATAATCATCCGTTCCCATCAAATTCAACCTGTGCCCTCTATCCATGTATACCTGTGAACATATGCCATGTACCCTTCTTCAATTATTTTCATAATGAGAAAGGTTTCATCAAACACAGTTATTGTTTTTCCATGTAGGACAGTAAATAGTCCAACTTCGATAAGTTCCTTTTGATTTCTTTTCCTTGATTACCTTCTCAAGCATCTCTTGCTTCTTGTGTCTGAATGTCAAATTTTCTATTCAACTCTGGTTTTTTCGTCAAGAATGTTTGAAAGTCCTCTATTCCACTGAATGACCATATTTTCCCCTGAAACAAGATACTCAGTTTCGCTGGGCAGGTGACTCTTGGATTCATTCCCAGCTCTTTTGCCCTCTGGAATATCATATTCCATGCCCTTCTATCCCTCAGTGTAGAAGCTGCCAGGTCCTGGGCTATTCTGATTGTGTTTCCACAATATTGAAATTGTTTCTTCCTGGCTGCTTGTAGTATTTTCTCCTTGATCTGGGGATTCTGGAACCTGGCTATAATATTCCTGGGAGTTTTCTTTTTGGGATCTTTTTCAGGAGGTGATCGGTGGATTCTTTCAACCTCTATTTTGCCCTCTGGATCTAAAACATCAGGGCAGTTTTCCTTGAGAATTTCTTGAAGGGTGATTTCTAGGTTCTTCTTTGATCATGGCTTTCAGGTAGTCCAATAATTTTTAAATTGTCTCTCCTGGATCTATTTTCCAGGTCAGTGGTTTTTCCCATGAGATATTTCACATTGCCTTCTATTCTTTCATTTGTTTGGATCTGTTTAATAGTATCTCGATTTCTCATAAAGTCACTAGCTTCCATTTGCTCCAGTCTAACTCTGAAGGAATGAATCTCCTCAGTGAGCTTTTGAGATTCTTTTTCCATCTGGCAAATTTGACTTTTTAAGGCATTCTTCTCCTCATTGCCTTTCTGAGCCTCTTTTGCCATTTGAGTTAGTCTATTTTTTAAGGTGTTATTTTCCTCAGTCAGGCTGTTGACTGTCATTTCATACTTTTCTTGCATCTTTCTCATTTCTCTTCCCAATTTTCCCCCACTTCTCTTATCTGCTTCTTAAGGTCCTCTATGGCCTGTAGCCAGCTTGTATTTTCATTTGGGGCTTTTGGTGCAGGAGTTCTGACCTCACAGTCCTCCTCCATGCTTTGGGCCTCTTTGCCCCTAAAATAGGAGTCCAATGTTGAACTTTTCTGTTTATTTTGTTTCATTTGCCTAGGCATATTGCCACTTAATTACTTGATTTTGGGGCTTGTTGCCACAGTAGGACTCTGCCACCAGACAGGGGAGCTTCCGCCCAAACGTGGGGTCTTCACAACTTCCGCCGGTTGGGTGGCCTCTGTAAAGCTTCCACCCACTCTGGCAAGTTGGATACCCACCCCAAACTTCCCCCCCAGACCACAATCCAGATCCAGGCAGTTTAAAGCAAAAGCGATTAACCCCCAGACTGATTGTTGGATCTTCCTACAGTTCGCAGACCAGGAGCTAGAGCCACTACTGACACTGCAAAATGGCTTCTGTGCAGCTGTTTCTTCAGCAGCTTTTTGCCCCCAGGGGAGGAAACCACGTGTTCCCCAAATACTGGTCCCAAAGTCCATAGGGCACTAACCTCTCACTTTGTCCTAGGCATATCTGTGCAGATAATTCTGGAATCGCCACAATTGCTGGTGTTCTGGGGTTCCACCAGCCGGCTGAAGGCCCGGCTGCCCTGGGGCTAAAACCGCGGACCTGGGCTCTGCTCTGCGGGCTGTCGGTTCCCAGAGCGCTGTGCTGCCTGCTCTCAGAGCGCTGCGCTGGCCGCTCCCTGCAGGGCTGCTGGGCTGTCCTCAGCAGGAGGTTAGCTTCTCTGTGCCGTTCTGTGGGTGCTGTGGCTCCAGAAGTTGTTCGGAGCTCCCTTTCACATTGTTTGAAATTTGTGTGACTTTCACGCATTCTTGATGAAAAAACCAGAGTTGAATAGAAAATTTGACATTCAGATACAAGAAGTAAAAGAAGCATAAGAAGGTAAATAGGGAAAAGAAACCATAAGGAACTTATCAAAGTTGAACTATTTACACTCCTACATGGAAAAATGATAATTGTAACTTAAGAAACTTTTCTCAGTATGAAAATAGTTGAAGGGAACATTTATATTTTTATATAGGAGGGTATATGGGCGTATGAATACATATGTGAGTGTTTGTATATATGTGTACAGGTATATATAGACAGAGGGCACAGGATCTATTGAATAGGAAGGGATGATACTTAAAAGGTGAAACTGAGAGGGGAGATGGGGAGAGACAGAATGGGGTAAATTATCTCCTATAGAAGAGGTAAGGGGAAACTGTTATTATGGAGGGGAAGAACACGAAGGCAAAAGGGAATGAGTCAACCTTGTTCTCATTGAATTTGGCTCAGGGAGGGAATGACATGAACACTAAACAGGGTATCTCACCCTACAGGAGAGTAGGGGGAAAGGGGATGAGAGGGGGATGATGGAAGGGAGCAGGTTGGCAGGGAGGGAAGTTGGAAGCACCCACTTTTGAAAAGAGACAGAATCAAAGTAGAGAATAGAGCAAGTGGGGGGCAGGATGGGATGGAGGGAAATATAGTTAGTCTTTCACAATATATCCACTATGGAGATGTTTTGCAAAGCTACACATGCACAACCTATATTGAATTGCTTATCTTCCCAGTAAGGGTGGGTGACAATGGAGGAAGGGAAACAATTTGGAATTCAAAGCTTTAAAATCAAATGTGTAAAAAAATATAGCATTATTTTTTAACATGCAACTGGGAAATAAGATATACAGGCACTGGGGTATGGAGATCCATTTTGCCCTACTGGAAAGTCAGAGAGGGAATGGGGGAGGATAAAGGAGAGAGCAGATTTGCAGGAGGTGGCAAACAGTGGAATTGCTGTTTTGTGGTGGTGGGTAGGGGAAAGATGGGGAGAAAATTTGTAACTCAAAATCTTGTGGAAATCAATGATATAAGATAAAAGAAACAAAAAATTTAAAAGAAGAGCATAGGATGTCAGAGCTGAGAGGGGCACAGAATG